>JACXGI010010839.1:0-14621 GCA_016801175.1 Esox masquinongy
CCCACCACCCTTGCCTACATCTGTTTCCTACCACCCCTGCCTCCACCTGTCACCCACCACCCCTGTCTCCACCCTATCTCAATACCTCTACCCTGTCCTCAACCCTATCTCAATACCCCTGCCCTGTCCTCGACCCTATCTCAATACCCCTGCCCTGTCCTCAACCCTATCTCAATACCCATGCCCTGTCCTAGACCCTATCTCAATACCCCTGCCCTGTCCTCAACCCTATCTCAATACCCCTGCCCTGTCCTCCACCCTATCTCCATACCCCTCCATACCCCCATACCCTTCTACTCTCTCTCCAGCCCCTATACCCCAGGCCTATACTTCAACTCTCTCTCCAGCCCCTATACCCCAGGCCTATACTTCAACTCTCTCTCCAGCCCCTATACCCCAGGCCTATACTTCAACTCTCTCTCCAGCCCCTATACCCCAGGCCTTTACTTCAACTCCCCCAAAGCCAGCTCCTGCTCTATGCCTCAGCCCCACTAGGATTATCCCAGTTCAGTCGGCCAGGCCTCTGGTCCTGCTTTGCTGCACACAGTCACTGGAGGTCCCTCCATGGTTGACTTCAAACTAAATCCAGATGGGGCAAATATTCCCCCCCCTCCGCCTCCCTGCATTCATTCCTATTGGTCTGATGCTCCTCTCCATGTTATGTCAAGCCACAGAACCTAATGATGCTTTATTTAAGTTTTCTTTTTTTTTTACAAAGTCGTGATTCCATTCTCTTATCCTTATAAACTAATAGTTATACTCTTTAGAATTGTTACCTACTAGGGTTTGACTTCATTCCCGTTACATCCAGTAGAATCTGATCTGCTCCCTGTAGTCTATGATTTATACGGCTGAGGTATGGGATGTACTCATTTCACAGTGCTCTGTTCAACTGGCTTGATTGTAAACTCCAAACCCAATGCTTTCATGAGTCAATAGTGAAAACGTCTTCTCATCACTTGACGCCAGTTTTCATATCTCTTAACGTGCCTAATATCTAGCTGGAGGTTTGCAGTTAGAATAGGCCACTTCTGAAAAGAATACAGACATGGTTGTATGGTAATGAAATACAGCATGAATGTCATTATTTTTTTCTCAACAATGTTATGCATTTTTCCTTTCCCAGTACCCGCAACTCAGATTGCCACTCGGACATGGTTATTTCATTCCAGATAAATTTTTCCATTCAAATTACATGAACTATCTGAAAGGCCGGACCAAAGATATTTTTCTCCCTCCCTACTCCGCTTAGCAAATCTGGATCTGCCTAAAAACAAGGGGCTCCTTTAAATCTATCCAGCGTAGAAGCAGATGTTACATAGCTGCCAACATCAAAGGTCTTGTTAAATGTAAGAAAGGTGAAATAATATACCTTTGATGCTGGAGTTGCTGGTTATTGTAAACTAGTTTCTTAACATCGGTTTGCAGTCAGAACCCCTGACCTTGGCCTCATGGTGAATCCATCATCAGATTTCAAAACCAGCTTTTGGTTGTTAGTGCTAATTTCTGATTTGCAGATTGTCAAGCTTACTTTGGAGGTACCAAGGGGTTGGAACAGATCTCAAGGTCCCCCCGCACTATTTGCAATGGCCGGATTCAAATAAGAGGGGGGTTCTCCTTGAAACGCAATACCGCTGCTTTTAACATGTTATTCTGTTCAAGATGTTTTCTCCCTCTGAAGTTAAGATATTCCAGTTTATGGAGATTTCTGTCCATTTATCTCAAGGATAAGAGGATATTAGGGTTGAACACTTGGTGAGTGAGAAAGGGATGGTTGAGAGGAAGAAGAGAGAGAGGAAGGAGAGGGAGAGAGAGGTAGAGAGATAGAGAGGGATGCAAAGAGGGAGAGGCAAAAAGAGAGGGAAGGAGACAGAGACTCGAGGGAGAGTGGCTAGCATTCCACTGAAATATATGGTGAATGAAGTTCCTTCAACAAGCGTCATGTTTACCCAGCCCATGGGAAAACAAGCGGACACAGTCTGAGTCAGTGGAGCGGTGGAGGTTGTAAAACACCTCTTTCGTAGGTAAACCGGCTTAAATTCCAAGTGTCAAACACACCACTGTCACCCATAGGTGTTGAGAGTACACAGATTGAGTTACCGTGGGGCTACTTAGAAGGGAAAAAACACCACATACACTCATGCTTCAGACATGGCTCAGAACAAAACACACATTACACACTGTCAGACTGGAGTGATGTTTCTAAATAGGAGACAGCAGAAGTAATGCATATCACCGAGGCTGCATTACAAATAGCCCCCTATCCCTTATTATACCCTACACACACACACACACACACACCCTAATCAACATGTATGTTCATAGACTGTACCCAACTTAGAACCTGAATGAGGCAAAATATCCCATGGCAAGATCTGATTCTGTAAAAACAGAACGTTATATTACATCTGGTTCCTGTCTCTACTACGTGGAAGAACCCTACTCTGGGTCCCAAATAAAATTCAGTCCAATGTATTGTGGTACTTTAACCAAGGCCCATAGGGCTGTTGTGAGTGTGTGTGTGTTTGACCTCTGCCAGTGTGGGTGTAGATGTGGAGGCTATGCGGTCCTCTAATCTGTTCACTTAGCTTGGGCTTTGGAACTCGCTGCGCTTCACTTCATCTCAAGCTCCCTCATCACAAACTCCTGGCACTAACCCCCTAACAGCCTGAAGACTGAGTCTGGGCTCTGTGAGCTTTTATATTGGTCTGGCCTCTGTGTGCATTCGGTCAGACTAGACAGTTTCTGTGTGCATTTAGTATAGCCTTGTCTGGCCTCTGTGTGCTAGACAAGATTTTCTCTGTGTGTGTTTAGCCTGGTCTGTCCTCGGTTCACCTGAAACATCCCAGTATGGGCTCTGTATTTGTTTCTTCAGGGAAACAAAGATCCACATCCTAATTCGACTGAGATACATGTAATATATTTAACATTGCTAGTTAATGTGTACACATCTGAAGCATTTTTTTTCTATTTGTGCTCCCAACAACCTTATTTTTGTAAAAAAAAGAAACATTCCCACTGTTCAAGAAACATCCCCATTGATCTACACAACATATTATACAGTACACTTTCAAAATGAAAGAACAGGTATGAAAATGTTTCTAAGTTAATAATCATGTCAAAATTCTCACACCAGAATTTAGACTTGTTGGCAGACACATTTATTAGTTTTCAATGAGATTGTATAAACTTTTTATAACTCTTAGGGCAACATTTATTCATCAATATTGTCAAAATTGAAAACTGGACGGGAAAGATTATAGTCAGGACAGACTGAACCACTGAACACCGTCAACATCACTTGGAAAGACAAAAGGATCCTGTGTAGGTTCCATCTCGGAAGTACAATTAGATCCGGAATTATCTGGACACTGACACAATTTTCATCATTTTGGCTCTGTACGCCACAACAATGGATTTAAAATGAAACAACCCAGATGCAATTGAAGTGCAGCTTTAAGTTTCAGCTTTAATTCAAGAGGTTGAACAAAAATATTGAATGAAACGTTTAGGAATTGCAACCATTTTCATGCGCAGCCCCCTATTTCAGGGGCTCAAATGTAACTGGAAAAATTAAAAACAATCATTAATATAATGTTCATTTTTATACTTTGTCGAGAAACCTTTGCAGGCAATGACTGCTTGAATTCTGGAACGCATGGACATCACCAAACACTGGGTTTCCTCCTTTGTGATACTTTGCCAGGCCTTTACTGCAGCTGTCTTCAGTTGTTGTTTGTTCGTGGGTCTTTCTGCCTTAAGTTTTGTCTTCAGCAAGTGAAATGCATGCTTAATCGGGTTGAGATCAGGTGATTGACTTGGCCAGACTCGGCAGAATATTCCACTCCAGCACTGCCTTAAATCACTCCAGGGTTGCTTTTGCAGTATGTTTTGAGTCATTGTCCATCTGTAAAGTGAAGCACCGTCCAATCAACTTGCTGAATTTGGCTGAATCTGAGCAGACAATATATCCCTATACACTCCAGAATTCATCCGGCTACTTCTGTCTTCTGTCACATCATCAATAAACACTAGTGACCCAGTGCCATTGGAAGCCATGCATGTCCATGCCATCACACTGCCTCCACCGTGTTTTACAGATTATGTTGTATGCTTCGGATCATGAGCCGTTCCAAGCCTTAGTTTCATCTGTCTGAAGAATGCTCTTCCAGAACTGGGCTGGCTTTTTTAGATGTCTTTTGGCGAAGTCTAATCTGGCCTTTCTTTTCTTCAGGCTTATGAATGGTTTGCACCTTGTGGGGAACCCTCTGTATTTGCTCTTGCCAACTCTTTATGGTAGACTTGGATAATGATATGCCTACTCTCCTGGAGAGTGTTCTTCACATGGCTGGATGTTGTGAAGGGGTTTTTCTTTACCATGGAAAGGATCCTATGATCATCCACTACTGTTGTCTTCTGTGGACGTCCAGGCCTTTTTGTGTTGCAGAGCACACCGGAGCATTCTTTTTTTTTCAGAATGTACCAAACTGTTGATTTGGCCACTCCTATTGTTCCTGCTAATACTCTGATGGATTTTTTAAAATATTTTTTGCAGCCTAAGGATGGCCTGTTTCACTTGCATTGAGAGCTCCTTTGACTGCTTGTTGTGGGTTCACAGCAACAGCTTCCAAATGTGAATGCCACACCTGGAATCAACTCCAAAACTTTTACCTGCTTCTTTGATGAAGAAATAACAAAGAAATAGCCCACACCTGTCCATGAGACAGCTTTTGAGTGGATTGTCCAATTACTTTTGGTCCCTTGAAAAAGAGGGGGCTACATATTAAAGAGCTGTAATTCCTAAACCCTTCCTCCAATTTGGATGTGAATACCTTCAAGTTAAAGCTGAGAGACTGCATTTTAAGCCCATATTCACTATTTAACTGTATCCTGAATATATTTTGGTAAACAGCCAAGATAACAAAACTTGTGTTTTCATACTTTAGTATTATTCGGACATCCACACAGACATGATCAAATAGCCTATTCCTTTTTGTCTCTGTCAATTTGTCTTTTTTTTCTATTATTACGGCTTTAAGTGTGTTGTTCAAAGCTTTAATATTTAAACAGTGTAGCCCTCCAAATTCATGTTTATTATACAGTGTAAATACAACCCTGTTTCCAAAACAGTTGGGATGCTGTGTAAAAAACAGAAACAAAAAATTTCTGTTTTTTGAAAGAAAAACAGAAATCAATGATGTGCAAATCATTTAAACCCTAAATTCAATATAAAATAATGCAAAGACAACATCAAATGTTGAAACTGAGAAACTGAGAAAAACATATGCCCACTTTTAATTTGATGCCAACAACACATTTAAAAAAAGCTGGGACAAGGGCAATAAAAGGCTGGAAACGTTGTGTATTGCAAAAAAAATATACCTGGTGGAACATCTGACAACTAATTAAGTTAATTTGCAACATGTCAGTAACGTGATTGGGTATTAAAAGAGCATCCCAGGGAGGATGTCTTTCAGAAGTAAAGATGGGGAGGGTTCACCACTCTGTGAAAGACTGCACAGGCAAATAGTGCAACAATTTAAGAATAATGTTTCTCAACATAAAATTGCAAAGAGTTTGGGGATCTCATCGTCTACGTTACATAATAAAGATTCAGAGAATCCGGAGAAATCTCTGTACGCACGGGACAAAGCCGACAACCACTATTGGATGGCCGTGACCTTTGAGCCTTCAGGCTGCACTGTGTTAAAAACAGACACAATTCTTTAGTGGAAATCACTGCATGGGCTCAGGAACACTTCCAAAAACCATTGTCTGTGACCACAGTACATCGCAGCATCCACAAATGCAAGTTAAAGCTCTACTATGCAAAGAAGAAACCATATATAAACAAGATCCAGAACCACACCCCACTTTTTCTGGGCCTAAGCTCATTTAAGATAGACTGAGGCGAAGTGGAAAACTGTCCTGTGGACAATGCCAAACCACATTCTGCACGTATTACAACAGCATGACTCCATATTAAAAGAGTTCGGGTGCTAAACTGGCCTGCCTGCAGTCCAGACCAGTGACCCATTGAAAAAATTTGGCACATTATGACGAATGCGCCAAATGAAAAATATGGAAAAGGAGACCCCGAACTGCTGAGCAGCAGAAATCCTGTATCAAGCAAGAATGGGAATACATTTCACTTTCAAAACTACAGCAATTGGTCTCCTTAGTTCCCAAATGCTTACAGAGTATCGTTAAAAGAAGAGGTGATTCAACACAGTGGTAAACATATTTTGAAACGTGTTGCTGGCATCAAATTCAAAATGGGCATGTATTTTTCCAAAAACAATATAATTTCCCAGTTTCAACATTTGATATGTTGTCTTTGTAATATTTTCAATTCAACATAGGGATAAGTTATTTGCACATCATTGCATTCTGTTTTTATTTGCATTTTACGCTGTGTCCCAACTTTTTTGGAAACAGGGTTGTACATCTTTTCTATCTTATCTGGTTTTCAATTCCAGATATAAAGAAGAAATAAACACATGAATTGAAAAAATGATTCTGCTGTTGGGCTATACATAAGTCAACTGATACCGAGTAACTGTAAACTGATATAGGGTAACTGTAAACTGATATAGGGTAATTTTTCTAACTATTTCCAGGATGTCTACACCAAGCATATTACTTTGCCATCTGCCTACTTTATCAGGATATCACATGGCGAATTAAAGATTAAAGAGCTCCAATCTGTTGAAAGTATCTGTAGAAAGTACATTCATCATAGTTAGGTTTTAGTCTTCAATGTGGACAATTGAGGACTCAAGTGGAAACTTCACTGGCAAACATTTTGGTTTATAAACCAGATTTTAGGCATTTCAATGTAATTGTGAGATATAATTTTAGCTATTCAATTGCCATAATAAATATGAATATCAAAGAAGGGCAACCTTGTTCGATATTCCTTAATAATTTAATATAATTGACTATTTTGCATAAAGCCTTTTTCTTCCTGAGTTATCCAATTTCTCAAAAGCTGCTATGAACATTTCTGGTTTATCTATATATTCTTCTAATGTTGAGTAATTACTAGTAGTTGTCTAGGATATTCACCTGTATATATTCTTTTTAAGAAACCTTTCTGACTGTGATTCGTATAACCTGGTATCAATTCTGGGAGCATACTCAGCCTGGGTCTTTCTACTGCCCCCAGGCTCATGTTTCAGTTGGAAGGAGATCAGACACACTCCGCGACAGTCATAGACACACTCTGCGACAGTCATTTATATAGGAGTGATACAAAAGTGATAGTAATGCGTCTTCCAGTGGTTTATTCAAAGTTTCATGTAGACTTCCTCCCATCTCATTAGGGCCAAGGGGTTTCCCTGAAATTAGTCAATTGCAGTCTGAAGTTGGTCCTGTGTAATTAGGACTTCAACAGATGATTTTGTGTCTCAGCTAGTTTAACATGATTTTTGGCTGCATGTTATACAGAAGTTATACCAGAAGTTACCTTAAAATTAATTTTTAAGATCACTACTAGAAGCCATTGTTTTAAAATATTGTATTTATTCACTTAAAATCTCTTTGATGAGACAAGGATGTTTAAAACCTAACTTTGCACTCCTATTTCAGTTTGCTCAACAGCTATGTTAGCGAGTGTATCCTGGCTATCAATCATCATTTGTTTATTGATAAACATTTCCATGTTTTATGGGAGGCAATATTCTAAATACAACTGAGGTCTGAACTGAAACATATGCTGCCAGTAATGCCATCTCATTGAAAAAGAAAGCATGTTCACAGAAATATCCAGCGTGGGACAATCAAATTTGCCACCTAAATGCCAAAAATATCCTATGCATCTGGCCATCGTCTTTCAGGTCAAATTAGCACATTTCTTTGTTGTTTTCAGTATTACCCAATGGTCAGAAATTAAAATTTAGAGTGGATTTGTTTTCTCCACTTTTTCATACCGGCCAGTAATGTGGAGTGAATGACCTGTTGTTGAACCTCTGTAATGTAAGGATTGCGATGGCTGCCATACAATGTGGGTGTCACCCTCCGAGGCTGGTAAGTTTGTCAATATAAAATGAAATATGATTGGAGCAAAAGATAAAAAGTTCAGTCCTTTGAATACTTAGCACCAAATTACATTTCTCAGCAGGACAATAACGCCTACGTTAATGCCAAAGACAAACCAGAATGGCTTTGCAGTAGGTGTAAATTAATGGTACAGTCTCCATCTAACATGAACATGTATAAAAATATGAAATATCAGAGACAATGTTTATCTTTCAATGACTACAACAACATTTAAAGAGCTTGAACAATTTTGACAAAACTATGGATACATTTGATCAGATCTTTTATTTATTTAAAGGCAGCAACATGGTAGGGCTGGGCAATATGTATGTGGACTTTAAATAGACACTGTGTGTGCAGTTTAATGACAAAATTCACACTTGCCACAATGTCATATTTTTGGATTGTATTTGATAGGAATATAAATTAAATCTGTGTAACGAACAACAGACTTGAACCTGGGTTTTACTTATTGTAGGAATGCTGAAGTTAGAGGGGAATCAATCTGAGAATCCCATTATTTCTGTCTGGTCTGGTTGGTAGTGTGTTGCATGTCTAGTTTGTTCTCTGCTGCTCGAGGATTTTGCCTCTTTCCACCACCACAACATTTCAAAAGGCCTCTACATTATCAATAAGTAAAGTATAGCGTAATTCCAACAAGATGTAAATATTTTTCTTTAGAGGACTGGGACTCCCATCTGAGACTATCAGCTATTTGGCATGCTGACAGGGGCTGAGGAGCCTAACATAATGACTAGGTAAGAGATCCCATCCCAACCAAAATATTTTACCCCACAGTGGATGGAGAATAACCTAGCCCTTGAGAAACCTACCCACCTCATGGAAAGTCCATCAGCATTTCATTCGCACAAGCAGGATGAAGGGCTGGTTAAACTTTGATAGATGGTGAATAAGGAAAGATGTCTAGACAGGTGGTTAGATGAGCAGGCAGACATGCAGACAGACTGACTTACTCTCACATTGGCTGGTCTGGTCTGAAATTCCTGAAATTTTGAACATCCATCACTTGAGCATGAATGATAAGACAGTGGATAATGATGATCAATGACACTTGTGGTAGTTGTTGGGGTTTGCCGTCATTTTCTACTGTCCACGTTCCAGCATTTGTATTGGTTTGTTGTGATGTTAGCTCGGAAAGAGACAGCCATTTTTCAGATGTTTCACTGACAGCCGTCTCACTCAGGTATGCCAAAATCAGAGCCCAAAGGGTTGTGGAAGTCAATAACATGTCTCTCACTCTCTCGACTAATTATGAAAGAACCTCATTCATTTACTCAATTTGACATGTTTATGTTAATAAAGTGCTGAGGAGCTGAGGCACTTTTTCCCCTCAATACACTTTAAAGGCCTCTCAACCTTATATTTTCCTTTAGTCTGTTATCATAAAAGAAGTATATATTTTTTGTAACTTGTTAACTGAAAGCAGGTTAAATAGGCTAATGATGTGGTGTAGTCTTGAAAGTTCAGAAAGCGTTATTTCATGTCCCTGGTGTCGGTCTGTGTGTGTGTGCTTGGGTTTGCCTTGTGTCCATAGTGTTGGTGTGTGTGTGTGTGTGTGCTTGGGTTTGCCTTGTGTCCATAGTGTTGGTCTGTGTGTGTGTGTGTGTGTGCTTGGGTTTGCCTTGTGTCCATAGTGTCGGTCTGTGTGTGTATGTGTGTGCTTGGGTTTGCCTTGTGCCCATAGTGTTGGTCTGTGTGTGTGTGTGTGTGTGTGTGTGCTTGGGTTTGCCTTGTGCAGATCAGACCATTGTTGAAGAGTCACGGGGGACATAATTGCGACTCGGGATAAGAAAGTAGCCTCATAGCCCCTGGTCCCCCTTAGGGTGTGAGGCTATTTGCCAGAGGCTTATCACTTCATACGCTCAAGCTATGACTGTCGCTTTCTGAACCCTCTCACCCACCTTCCCATCCCTGAACAAGCCTTCTTCATCAGGCTCTTTAGGATGTGTGTTTGGGGCTGCCTCCATCCAGGATGCAATGTCTGTGTTCCAACTACACTCAGATAGCAGGGCTGTGATATCCTCTTCTGTGTGTGTGTGTGTGTGTGTGTGTGTGTGTGTGTGTTTGGGGTGTGGAGGTCTGTGTGATAACCTCTGCTGAGTGCTGCCCTCCCAGCTGACATGGACCAGATGTCCTACTGACCCTGTCTCCTTGGGAATGGGGAATGGAACAGGGAAGACGGTGAGCTAACTGTCAACACTGCACTGTTCCTGGGAAGGTGTGATGTGTTGCCTGCAAAACAAAAACATTAGCTCAATGGTATTGAGATTAGATGAGGTTTGACGGGTGTATTGAGGTGCTGGTCAGCTTATCGTAACTTGGTTATATCTTGCACCAGTAACAACCAATATAACATTTTCTTATCAAGTGTATGTATGTCTTCCGAGAAGGCATGGCCACCTCTTAACCCTACTCGACAGCCTCAACCCATTTTATAGCCATGGAAGCCAATTAAAATCCCCCCCACACACACACACACACACCGCCTTCAGGGGCGAAGGGCCACTTAGAGGAGCACCTTAGTACTGTGACCTCATTAACATGCTGGCCCAGTGGTGAGAAGAGGAGATGCAGCGCCTTCCCAATGCAGGACAGACAGGTCACCCTCAACACAAACACACACACACACGCACACACACTGCATTGAGCCAGACCCTTCACACACAGACATGCCAGGCAGGAGATGTGGATGTTGGGGGACAGAGGCCAATGGCCTCCACTGACCCACACTTCCTCCAGGGATATAGCCAGACTTCTGGTAACTGTCAGGGTGTCCTCCAGACCTCCACACTGGACTCCTGGGACAGCGGCCATGGTGGGAATCCTGCCGTTTCCCTCTGTCTTTCTCTCGCCACACACAAGCACCAATGCTCTCTTTCTCTGCCCCCTGCTGTTTTCCCCACCAGTCCCAAAGAATAGACAACAAGACCTGAGAGGAAAGAGTACACTCCCTCCCCCCATCTCTCTTACCCCATCACCCCTGTCCCTTTCTCCCTCAGCCACTGGGTCGATATTGTTAATTGGCCGCTCCGTCAACGGTGCATTAATTGTGGCCACTAATAAAAGGGCTATTGATTGGCACTTTGTTTAACACTGGCCTGTGCAGTGTGCCCTGCCCTCTAATGCTATTCCTACAGCAACCTTTTCCTGTTCCCCCCTTTCTTAATATCATAAATGATGTCAGTCGATTAGGGAGATGTTTCTTCCCCTCTTATCCTCTTACATTCCTGAATCAATGCAGAGGACTTCAAGTAAACGGAGGCCCTTAAACATTTGGACCTGTTCAAGGAAATGAGAGGTCGTGGAACAGAATTCAGTCCCTTGACTCCAATTGCAAAATAGACAACCCCTGAAGTTTACACCCTCAGCCCTTGAATTACATTTTACATTATCATATCCGATTATTAAAAAAATAACACATTTATTTATCCAGGAAGGACTCACAGAGATGACACATCTCTTTTTCAAGAGTGTCCTGGCCAAGTATACTTGCAAGTGCACTTGACCAAGAAAGGGAGAGTAATAACCAGAGTTAGCTTACTTGCTACAGAGTACAAACTATCTTATAGTCTTACCCAAAACTGTAGTCATGTTGACTTAATGTGACACTTCGCGGAAAACTGCAATAAAATTGTATTGAATTATGGGTTATATCAACTATGTAAGTGAGCAAATTCATTCACTCATTCCCTCAGGCTGAAGGGCTGATGGGTAAGCTTTTGTAAATTGGACCTACATTTAAGATCAATCAAAAATGCATTCTGGTTAGATAGTTTCTTAAGGGAAAGTGGCTAGGATGAGTGCTCCTCTGTCTGGGACAAATTCCTGGTTCAACTTTGTTTCCACAGCAACTTCCTGCTTTCTGTGTGCTCTCCGTAGACTTCTGGGCGAAGAAGTCCTCATCCTCTCTTACATGCAGATGTGACTTGGGTAAACAAGGCCCATCACACACACAGTTTACATACACATATACATATCACATATGTCTATACAATTACTCATTCTCCACATGCAACTACCCAAACTGCTTGGCCAAAATAATATAATGTTTAATGTTATTCTTTGTGTTTTAACAATACAAAACACATAACATTTTCTTTGTTCTCAAAGAGAACGATCACGTCATGGACGTAAAAGACATTGTCTAACATTTTGACATGAACTCTAAATATCCAGTTTTATTGCAATTAGCCGCGTGCCATATCTCAGAGAATGATCCTAAAGCATTAGCAGATCAACGGCAGGTCTCCTGAGCGAGATGGTGAAACCTGGAAATGGGTGTAAGTACCTCAGTACTAGATTTAATCATCCCCATTAAATATTCAATGATCAATAGGATTTGTTTTAGCCGATCAATAGGTGCCTGCGCCTGAGAAGGACAATGTGCATAAGTTGCTATTTGCATTTCAAAGCAGCTTGTACCACGTGACTTCATAGGAAATCCATACCATTTTGTACAGCTGTATTTCATATTTATCTCTTTTATCTTCTTATCGCTGACTGGTATTGATCCCAGCCTCTTTATTTACTGCTGTGGAAACTTCCCAGGGTTTCAAGTGTCCAAATTATTATTATTTTTTAGGGAAGCCAATATGCCACTCTGTGTCGGTATCTCCCTTACTTTCTTTCTCTGTCGGTCTCTTCTGTTTCTCTCAGCCTTTTTTCTTTTCTTTTTCTCGCTCCCTCCATTTTTCCCTATTCCTCTCAGAAGAAGTGAAAATTAAAACCTGTCATCTTCCCACTCGTACACAGCTCAGTGCTCAGTGCTCACTGGGGTGAATCTGCAACATTATTCAAATAAAGTATCTGAGGTGCCATGGGGAATACTGCACTGCCGAGCCACTTCAAAGCAAACTCCTTCTGCCTAACCCCTTCAACACGGCCTGCTCCCTCCGGAGTCCTATTTTGTTTACCTGCACTCCCTCTAATGGGTTGTTTTTTAGCAGCTCTCACATGTAGAGAGGCCACATTTAGCCAGGTTCTGGTTCAAGCTTATGGCAACGACACCATGGAGCTCAACATGTTAGGGTCTTGCTGTTTCTTTGATCAGTACTCTACAACTGCTGCTGCTTGATGGGGATGCTTTGGTCTTGGTCAAAATACTGTTTTGTAACTATACCTCTTTGCCCCATCTCTGCTTTTCTTTCCTTCTCTTTCTTTTTCTCAGTCTTTCCCTCTCTGACTCTTTCTCTGATCCCCCTCTTCCTTGCCCTCTTTTCTCCCTTTCTTCCAGAGGGTAATCCCCCAGATCACATTCCAGGTGGGGTATCTCTATTGTTGTAGTCCTTTTCTACTAAATAGAGGTGTAGTGTAGAGGGAACGCTGTGTATGAACATCATGAGACAGATCAAATGCTCTAGTTACACAGCGTTTCTGGTTAAAACTCTGAGATTACCTCGTTACCTGAGGTTTTCTGTGATTTATTTATGACTGGTTGTTGACCTTAATCTAAAGCCATTTTCCCTTATTAACAAATTGTTAGGTGCTGTGGTATGATATTTATGATGGAAATATATATAGGCAACTGACAAATTAATTTGTTTGTTGACATCAGTAAATGGTACGGTTAGTTTGTAATGAAGATAGTTGTAGAGCGTCACAGTTCATGTTTTTTTTTTGTCGTAACAATGACATGTCTTTTTCAATTGCATTGTTCTGTATTGTAGATTCTGTATTGACAAATAACCAATGTCTTGGTAATAGATTATATT
The DNA here is from genome assembly GCA_016801175.1 of Esox masquinongy. Lineage (NCBI taxonomy): Eukaryota > Metazoa > Chordata > Actinopteri > Esociformes > Esocidae > Esox > Esox masquinongy. The sequence continues at coordinate 13,773 of JACXGI010010839.1, forward strand.
AGTTCATACGTCCACTTCTTATTGACCAGTCTAAATTTACGTTTGGAATGCGTCACCAGGCATTGATTTTAAATAAAGTTGAAATATTTGTTATGGTACTCCCTAAATTATATATAATGGTAAATATAAATATTGTATGTGAACCTGTAGTGAAGCGATAACTATTGATTTAATATGGAAATGTTGCTTATTGGGTGCAAATATTGGCATTGCATTTTTATCACATTGTATTTTTTCCATCTCTACTTGATTTCTCACCATTACCTTTCTGCAAGAAGACATTTGTAAGATGAATAGCTTTTGAGTGCATCAAATCTTTGAGTTCTACAGTAGATCAGTGTTTTTAAAATATAGATGTTATTTTTTTCTCAGTATATCTTAAGTACTCCTTACTAATTGAAACAATACAAATGTGCTTTTTAAAACTATTAATGTGTTAAATCCTTGTCCACACCACCTGTTGGTGTGGGCCTGTTTTATTTTGCATGGTGAAGAAAGACTCTCCCTGAAGGCAGATAAAGGTGCTGATAGATGTCAGTTCCTCCTCAATGAAAGCTGTGCGTGTATGTCTCCCCCGTGTTGACACTCACTGCCTGTTGTCATGTCAGGGGGTTGGCCTGGGTTTAAATGGCCTTCTGGCTGACCCTGCTCACTCACCGCCTCCTAAACATGACCATCTATTATCCAAGTCATCCCTCAGAAAGTTATCCCTCAGCCTGTTATCCTCCAGCCAGGGGAGCCAGTCATACCTCAACCTGTTATTCCCCAGCCAGCCCAACCAGTCATACCTCAACCTGTTATTCCTCGGCCAGCCCAGCCAGTCATACCTCAACCTGTTATTCCCCAGCC
>JACXGI010010839.1:17221-26564 GCA_016801175.1 Esox masquinongy
ATGGTTACCCACCGTTGGGCTAGTGCTGGAGCTCCTCTATGGATTCTTTTCTGTATTCAAAGCATAAGAGAGGTGCGTGTGCATGTGTGTGCGTGTGTGCACGTGCGTGTGTGTGTGAGAGAGAGAGAGAGCAAGCGAGGGTGTGTGTTTGTGTCTGCTCATCTGTGATCGCAGTAACAAACTACCGGGAACAACATGAACATTTGTTTTGTGTGTCTGTGTGTGAGAGTGTGTGTGTGTGTCTGTGTCTGTAGGATGTTAGTCTAACCATTAATATGTAATCTTCGGTTGGTTTACCGCTAAGACTCTAGACCAGGTGCAATTGGCCCCCGTAATAAGTCCATTACTGGACTGAGGGGCTGATGTTGGCCCCTGGTCAGGTTTGCCCCTGGGAGATCCTGTCTCTACATGCCCTCACCCCCCGATCACCATACAGAGTTGTCTATTTCACACAAGTCTGGGTAGGGTATTATGTGACTTGTAAGGTTTGTGTGTGTTTCTTTGCACGAGTGTATGTGATCCATTATTGGAGTGAGAGTGGAAGTGAGAGAGAGACACCAGAGGGACAAACAGTTACCTCGTGGGTTTAGCATGTTTTGAATGGAGTTTCTCTGTCTGAATCATCCCATCATGAATGCGACCAATAGCCTAGGCCATAGGCAAACAATGACGAAATAGGCTAGCCAATATAACCTAATCATAATGTTTTCACACAGGGAACAGACACAAGTTTAGTGGCAGGGTTCTGGGGGATTTAGGGTTAGTTTAGTGGTTGGGCCCTGGGGGATTTAGGGTTAGTTTAGTGGTAGGGCCCTGGGGGATTTAGGGTTAGTTTAGTGGTAGAGTTCTTGGGGATTTAGGGTTAGTTTAGTGGTAGGGCCCTGGGTGATTTAGGGTTAGTTTAGTGGTAGGGCCCTGGGTGATTTAGGGTTAGTTTAGTGGTAGGGCCCTGGGTGATTTAGGGTTAGTTTAGTGGTGGGGCCCTGGGGGATTAAGGGTTAGTTTAGTGGTAGGGCCCTGGGTGATTTAGGGTTAGTTTAGTGGTGGGGCCCTGGTGGGCGATTTTCAACAAAACAAATGAGGAAATAAGAGAGAGATGACAGAGCCGGGAAGATGAGTCTGTTTTGTCTTGAACTTCCAAAAGTGGCGGTTCTGAGGGTAGGCAATATTGGTTCAGTAGGTTGTAGCTTTGGCGGCCTCGGTAGTCTTCTTTTTGCTATTCCTTTGAAGACAAGTGTCACTGTTAACTCCTACTACTTTCTTTTCATCTCATTTTTTCTTTTCTTCTTCCTCTTCCTCCACCGCCTTCTTTTTCCTTTCCTACCTATTTTCCTTCTCCTTCAACTTCTGTAGAAATGTTTTTGGTGATTGGTAAGCAATGTTAAATGCATGTAATGCATCGCCACCACTATGGTGTTGGAGTGTAAACCAAAGATCAATACAAATTATTGTGACTAAGTGTTGGGTCTTTATGATGCTTTTATGCTTCCTGCTGTACTGTTTGCATGCTAGTGTTATTTCTGTGGAGAAACATGCAAGTTCAGAGAGTTAACAGGAGCATCTTTAGAAGTGATTGTCGATTTGATGATGTGATGCTAATACGCCTTCTCACAAATCAGCATTGCTTCAACACCCACATGAGGACAAGCAGGCCCAGAGCTGCATAAACAAGGGGCTCTTGAACGCAGTTCAGCTGCCATCACCTGAGAGGCACATCTGCCCGAGTTGCTATTTCTGATGTTTTATTTTGTTCATTGCCCCTCACTCATTTTTCTTTTGCAGAAGATACGTTTTTTTTTAGAATGCGTTCTTTCAGTATAAGTTGTTTGAGTTGCTAATATGACAGAAATAATATTAGTCACTAAAATGACAAAAATAATAATATTGATTTAGACATAGTGCAGAGCTGACATATTCACCAAATATCCCTGTAATACAGAGTTTAATATACCTTTAGGAAAACGCTCTCGTATCAATTGTAGCAGAGATTCAGGAGCGATAAAAATCTGTTTTAAAAAGGATCTTCCCAAGTATATCACAGCAGAGTAGAAAGATAAAACATAAATTTGTCTTAAAATAAAACATATCGTCAACTCAAATGGAAACATTTACATGTGTAGTATATTCCCCCAGCTGGGAAACATCCATTTATATGATACTACATCTGTGTGTCAATCAACTGACAGAAACAGAGCTATGACAGTAATGTCAACAGAAATGGGAAGCAAGTGCTCCAGCTCTGGAAAAGCCTGGGTCTGTTCATTGTTTACAGCAGGATTAAGGGTGACTCTCTTGGTACGTTTACTTACCCCTCTGCACTAGGAAAGTGTGGTCGACTGTGGTCGACTGTGCCATAACATACATAACAGATACGGAAAAAGAACAAATCTGTGCCTTTATGGTCATGCCACAACTGCCAAATTTACCTGCCTTACCCTGCAAGACCGCTGCCAAATTATAATATACCTGAAAACTTCAGATAACCTACTTCTAAATGTAAAACAATAGCTTAAATATTATCCACTACCGCCCACATACAATTGAACAAATATAAGCAATGTAGAATATGAGAAAACATTGGGTAATTTAAATTTAAATTAAATGCAATCACAAACTTGCATGTTACCATATTCGGAATAGAGATATCAAAATAGCACAGATCCTTGGAATTTAAAATAACAGGAAGATATTAACAATATACTCACTCAGTGACCTTAGCCTGACCATATTCACCACTGTCTCTAGTCTCAGATTTGTCATTAGGTAGTTGTTATAGTTGGAGTGTGTTGTTTGTTTTCAGACTTTTCTGTCCTGTTACAAGCGACATTTTATCACCCAATTTCCTTATTTTTTACTTATTTTTTAAGGCGTAGCCTGTCATTACAGAAGTGAGGCAGTCACTGCCACTACGCCACACATGAGCCCTGTACGTTTCTGATTAGTAAATCAATTTATTTCTTTTTTTGTTATGTACAAATTCAATTTTGAATTCAATTTTGTTATGTACAAAATTCCATGTTCGTTTTTTTCTATTTTTTTATTGTTTCATCATTACTGCCTAAATATGTTTGCTTTTGCAATAATGGCAGCAATTCATTCATGCCAATGAAGCACCGGTTTAATTTAACTGGGACATAGAGGGAAATGGACTGAGAGAGAATTAGACAGGGACATAGAGAGGTAGACAGATCATGAGAGGTAGAGAGACAGACTGAGAAAAAGGTAAAGGTAGACAAAGACTGAGAGGTATAGGGAGTGAGAGGTAGAAAGAGAGGTATAGGATTAGGTAAAGAGAGAAGTAGAGAGTGAGGTAGAAAGAAAGAGGTAGAGGTTAGAGTGAACAGATTGAATGGCTAATTAAATGGGTACCTCCAGGCCTGAATAAATTCTCTGGTCTGATGAGGAGAGCCCCTGGAAACAGCATGGCAGCCCTGGGAGATGAATGACCACTGGGCTCTGGTGTGATGAAGTAGTGGAGCTTATGTGGGTGCACGTGCTTGGGAGCGTGTGCTTGCAGCTTGGCATTGAGCTTGTTGGCTGGTCAGAGCCGAGCACAACGTCTTTATAAATCCCTCTCTCTCTCTGCTCCTGCTGCTCCATCTGATTTATGGTTCCCAACCTTACTTCTCTTCCTACCCAGTTTAACCCCTCTCTCTCTCTCTGTGGGCCCACTTTGCCCAGATAATCCTGGCTGGCCAGCCCTCACACAGCACTAATCCAGGTCAGTGCACTGATGGAGAGGAAATGAGACGCTAATTAGATAATGGGAGGGGAAAATGGGCTGGAGTGAGCTGGAATCTCTCATCTCTCTTGCTCTCTGTCCCTGTCAGACTGTTGCTGTCTCAGACAGGCTGTGCTTACACATGCACATCATCACATACAAACACGCAGATGGACATTTAAATCCACAAATAACATGTACATTTCAATGAGATCTAAACCCCACAAAGATTAGGCGCATTGACACTTGATTTATTTTCTTGTATAGGTGGTGTATTCCTTTATTTGTATAATACAAATAAACCCAAAGACGTACAAGAATACTGTTTGACATACAAGGGACTTGAGGTCTATGTTCAACAGCATTATCCCAGAACTGTTGCAAGACAAACTCACCAAGCTGTACATGTCCTGCTGCATCTGTCAGGGGATCACTGACATTTAGACAGAACAGACAAAACCACACAGGTGGTGGTCCTACTTGTGACCCCTGACGTGACCCTTGGGCAAGGAAGCATGCATGCAAAGGAGTAGGTCAGCTGGCAGAGTACTGGTATGACCGTTAGGCCAGGAACCAAGGGGCTCCAGGCTGGTCTTCAACAATGGCTGATCATCTAGCTGTGTATCAAAGAGAGAGGGAGAAAACAAACACGTGTATAATGCACCTGTCTAACTGTGAAGTAATATAAGCATAAACATCTTCCTAATTATTACCAAACAGCACTGTTTCAAAAATTACCCTCCAGTGGGCGGAGCACCAGCAGGCAGTTAAAGTTAATCGTGACCACAGAAATCCTGCCTTGTAAACAGTTTCTTTTCTCGTGCTGTCGCCCCCAGCAACAGGCAATCTGTCTCAAAGAGACTAATACACTGATGTTCACCACATCAGACACCTTCAAACTGTTAACTATACAGCTGCACTCCACACCACTAAAACTCTCCATCTCTCTTATATAGATATACCATTGTATGTCTACACATTGTCTTATGTACTATGTATAGTATGCAGTTATGTAACAGCAACTTGGCTATACAGGTTGTTTAGGATTATGTACATAAACGTATGTTTTGCAGCATATACTGTAAGTGATATAGTGTGTGTGTGTGGGTGTGTGTGTGTGTGTGTGTGTGTGTGTGGTGTCAGTATACACGTGTGTTTATGTTATGCCTGAACAAGTGTGTGTGGACTGTGAGTATGTGTGTGTGTGAGTGTGTGAGGGCATTGTCCAGTGCGTGTGTACATATTTTTAATATTGAGGGGATAGTGCAAAAAGAGGCATTTGATAATTGTTGATAATCTTTCATTTGGCTGGCTTGTTTAACAGTCTGATGGTCTCAGGGTAAGAAGCTGTGCAAAGTACTGATGCTTATAAACCTGAAGCATGGTTACTGCACACCATGTCTAACAGGCAGTAGTTTAGAAAGTTGTCTGTGGCTGGGTTACTGACTATTTGTAGGGTCTTTCTCTGACAATGGTCTGGTGTAGAGATCTTGGATGACTGGTAAATTGGCACTGGTGAATTTGGGCGAGGGTAATGTAGTTGCCATACCAAATCTCACCAAAGTGATGCAGCCTGTCATGACGCTCTCCAAGGTTGCTGCCGTACAACTGCTTGAGTATCTGGGGGTCCATATTTTCAGCCTCCTTAAGAGGAAGAGACTCTGATGCGCTCTTTTAATGTATTCATATATAGTATTAGTTTTTCTTTATGTATATATGGTACGTGTTGACATTGCCACAGAATGTCATTACATTTTTAGTTTGTTTTGTAACAGGTGACTTTTTCCATTCTTTAAATTGTGAGTTGGTGCACTTGGTGCAAAAATACTTTTTTGAGTGCACTTTAAAGTGACTGAGATTCTGCATCTCTCATTTCTGCTTCACGCAATGTTGCACAAGGCACAATAGTATGCTTCAGTATGTATGTTTCAATTAGCTTGTTTACTGCACCTGCAGGGGCAGGGAGGCTACACAGTTGGAAGGCTACACTAAAATGTTTTCATGAATGTTCGGAAACTTATCCTGTTGTCCAGCATTTACATAGTTTAAACAAGGTAACCATAATCATGGTTGAGCGGCAAAATTTAGTGATATTAAACAAAACTGATGGCAAGTTTAGCAACCTCTCAAAAAACCTATTCCAGGTTGCTTCCTCCACTCCTCACACGGCTCCAGCTCCGCTCTACTCACATTCTACATTTGAAAGCCACCTTTTGCTGCAATGAGATCAGGAGTTTAACTGGGTCACTGTAGGATATTCACATTTATGTCTTGAGCAAGTATTTTGTTCCATCCATGCATTCTTCAATTTTAACAAGTTGCCCATTGCCTGCTGATGAGAAGCATCCCCACAGCATGATGCTGCCACCAACATTCTTTTTTTCCACATCGCAGTGGGGCCACTCATGCTTTCTGGCAAACCCCAGATGTGCTTTCAGATGGTACATATTGAGTACTGACTTCCTCCCATACACAACAGTATTATAGAGGCCTCTTGTTATGGTCGACTGGTGATTATTAGTGTAACCGTGAATAAAGTGTATACATTTCTTTAAAGGAAATCAGACTACCAAACTTTTTTCTCCTTTATTTACTTATGTAAGAATAAAAGCATGTGACCGGAGAAACAAAAAGGATGGGAGATGTGTACATGACTGATTCATCCCTGCCGTCGGGGGAAAACATGTGGTTCTGTAAACAAGAGCTTCATCAATACTGGCATTTTCAAAATGATAATATTCAGAAATGGTATATATTTCACATGAGGCCCTACAGCGGGCTAGAGATAATTACAAAAAATACAGAACTGATCAGGTACAAAAATATATTTTCGCCACATACACCAGCCTGAATGAAAACATAGGGAGATCAGTGATACAGGGATTGACCCATTCATTCTGGAACACACAATAGTGAATTATAAAATCCTGAGAAATGATCAATAACATTAACAGCGATGACTGAACACTAAAGGCCACTACTGCCGCGTTTCCACGGGTGCCAAACACTGGTGTTTCACCCAAAAGTATAGATTTTTTTCTGTTTCCACTGACACGGACCAGTCACCACTAGGCCATGGCCAAGTAGCCCGGCTCTCACTTGGTGCCAAGCCCCGGACTTTAGGACTTAGGGCGGGGTTTGCGGGTTGACGTGTTACGTGCTGTGAAAACGTGGCATGTTGTTCTGTTCAAATGGCGATGTGTATAGTTTGCTTTGTCTTCTCGTAATGGTTTTCATCTGATCTAACAAACAGATCCCTGAAAAAAAGAGTAAAACTCTTTTTCAGCCATACTCAAAACAAAAAAGAGCCAAAGGTAAATTACATTTACCTGTTATAAAACCAAACTCTCTCCACCAAACTCATTTACTAGGCACATGTCTTCCTTTATCAACTGTCCGCCTGTTCCACTACAAATGCCCTCTTACCACTGCTAATACACTAATACGCAATGACTGATGAAGCATGTACTGCTCTCTATTCAGCTCATAAAACTTGTCTAGTTGATAACTGGGCGTCATTCCATATGGGAAAGTATCTGGAAAATGAAAGAACAACAGTAAACCATTTATATGAATTAGGCACATTAAAATGTATTTAATGGGGTTCTCACTCAGTAAAATAGAGTTTGTGCGTGTGCATGCAGGTTTTCGTGATGTGTCCATTCTCCTGGTGCCTGTTAATACTAAGCTAAATGATAGCGCTGTCAGGGCCTTATTGTAACGTGACTTTGTAAAGAATATTAATGAGCAGAATGTTAGCGCAGGCAAATTATATAACAGTGGAGTTATGTGGAAGAAATATAGGGAGTCAAAATAATTTTTAGTTTGACTACCTGGTGTGATGAGTCCCCGTCTGTTTTTTTAGTTTGGGTAATACAGTGAAAAGTAATTGCTTTGGTACTGTTTTCGCAATTAATGTATGTGGTGATTTTTCTAAACTCTTACTACAAATCTGCAAACTGATCAATTGTGTCACGGTACGGTGAGGATCAGCGCCACCGTCCCGTACACCTCCAGTTCCCGTCACTCCACAAACACATCCCGGACTTGTTTCGTGTCACATGTCTTCAACTATTCACACCAGGTGCCAATCATCTCATTAGTATGTGTTTAAACGTTTCCGCTCTGCTCCCCACATTTGTCGATCATTGTTGTTGCTGTCTGTATGTACAGGTAACCGGTGAGTCCTTTTGGTTTGCTGTTTAATGATCAGCTCCTTAATTTTCATTTACGATTATTTGTATGCTCGGTGTTTGTTTTGATTAAAAAAACCTCTACATCCAGTGTGATCTGCCTGCGCCTGGTTCCTCCACTACCACCGCTCTTACAACTTGTAACACAGTTAGACTTAGATTCAAAACAACTGGTTGTGCTTTCATTTTGTTTGTGAACATCTTTCCCTACAAGATTAATTCATCCGCTAAATTTTGTGAAATGTAACAAGTACATTTATCAAGTCATCAATACATAACACAATCCTCTCAACTTAGTCATTGTAAGAACTAATTAAACCAAGAGGAAACAATGTAAGAGACGTGTTTCAAAATTACTCCTTGAAGTGCTAAAGGTAACATGTTACAGCACATTACCCTGTTTACAAAGCAGGAAAAACTCTTAATGTACACTACCATCACAATTAAAAAAAGTTTCCATAATTTTGCTATCTAATCATCAGTGTGATCAATAAAAACATGTACAATCACTGGCATAAGCTTTCTGTGTAATCAAATGTAACAAATACTTTAAGAAAAATAAATGAAATAAATGTTTAGCAGACAGAAATTACACTAATTTGCATATTTTTCTCATCGGCATTTGCCATTAGTTCTGTTCCATGTTAGAATGAACATCACTATTCAGGCACCGCGAGAAGAACCTTGTGGATCCACGGCCTGAAGGAAGGCTACATACTCATGGAGATGGCGGTCGTAGATTTTTTATTTCCTTGATGACAATTATTCCTCAGCAGAGTTGAGGAAAGGAGAGTATTGAGGCAGGCATTGGGTCAGGAATCGAGGATTGGTCTGAAACCATTTCTGAACAACCTCTGAATGTGGGAACCTAGGCTATGGATTTTAATCCCATTGAGGTGACATAAATACCTGGTGCCTTAGGGGGGTGATTCTGTACTTTTCAATCTGAACATAGTAGACAAAACAATGTAGTACAGTGGATATAAAAAGTCTACACACCCCTGTTAAAATGCTAGGTTTTTGTGATGTAAAAGAATGAGACAAAGATAAATCATGTCAGAACTTTTTCCACTCTTAATGTGACCTATGATGTGAACAATTCATTTGAAAAACAAACTGAAATCTTCAAGGGGGAAAAATGAAAAATAAAAACCTTACAATAACCTGGTTGCATAAGTGTTAGAATAACTGGGGATGTGGCTGTTTTCAGAATTAATCAATCACATTCACACTCATGTTAAATAGAAGTCATTACACACCTGCCATCATTTAAAGTGACTCTGATTAATCACAAATAAAGTTCAGCTGTTCTAGTAGGATTTTCCTGACATTTTCTTAGTTGCATCTCAGAGCAAAAGCCATGGTCCACAGAGAGCTTTCAAAGCATCAGAGGGATCTCATTGTTGAAAGATATCAGTCAGGAGAAGGG
>JACXGI010010840.1:0-26540 GCA_016801175.1 Esox masquinongy
ATGAGATTACTGTTGAATCAGAGGTAGTTTGCTACTGATTTAATTACCTTTTTCACTGTTTTCAAGTTATTAATTTTATAAACAATAACCATATTTTGTTTAGCAAACAATATATATAAAAGTTATTACATACTTTTGGTCTCTGACAAAATAACATGCATACATTTGTGTTTATAAAGCACAATCAAGAATTGTTTAATATCCATAAATTCTTCTTCCATTTGATTATCGGTGTTCTATCGATTAATTAAATCCTACGCTATGATATTAGCTCCAAGTCTTCATCCAACAGACTAGCTTAGTTTTTAAATCAATGTATATAGATTGTTCATCTGTTGGAGATTGCAAACCTGTAATGACAATGACACTGTGTGGCCTGGTTTAGACACTGAGGCCTGGTTCTGCACTGTGAAGCCTGGTTGGGCATTACGAAGCCGGTTGGGCACTTTGAAGCCTGGTTGGGCACTGTGTGGCCTGGTTTTAAACAATCTCAGGAGACTAAAACAATGTCATGTCCCAAAGGGGCAATTCCATCTTCAAAATAGACTATCTTGTTGTACATAAACATAATACACAATTCAATTTACAGCTTGATCGTCATCACAGTATCATAAACTGTCTTATGATGTATGAATGTACTTATAATTGAACAGTTACCAATTTTATACTTTCACTCAATGTTTGCTCACTGTTTACATGTATGCCTGAATATCTTTATTACTTTATCCTCATTGTATGGGTCTGTAACAAGATTTTCATTGTACATGTCCAACAACATCCGCGTTTCCGTCAACTGCAACTTGATTTCTTTAATATCCTTCACGGCAGTATACATAAATGCATCCATATTTACTGAGTGCAAACAGAATGTGTTTTTGAACAGAAAAATCTACAGCTCAAAATGCAATGTGGATTTATTCAATATTCAAACAGAACATTAAAAAAAATACAATTTTTTTTTCACAAAGTCAGAGATGTTTGACTACAGTAATTGTTTATTAATTATTCTGCACACCGTAGGTCCATAAAAATACATGTACATACATACCTTTGAACAACACAGCGTTTTTCCTGTGGACTTCTATGTGCTTCTGTGTTAGTCTTAATGAGGTGGGTTTGACAGAGTGGGCAGTGATACAACTGACAACTGATGAACATCTTGTGGCAGGTCATCTGCTACTAAAATTGACTGGTGCATCTGTTCAATAAAAATGTTTAGAATCATGTTTAGAATCAGATGTTTAGAATCATCTAGATGTAGCTAAAGTGTGTTCAATATTTTAAGAATTTGGTTTATGCTATGTATGACCATGGCAGGAAAGTGATAGACATGAACAAACAGGCACAAACCAACATAACAATAACAATGGTCAGAAAGGTAGCCAGAGCGTCGGAGAGAGAGAGTGGCCACAAACCAACAGGTAAGATAGTGAGAAGTATTAATTTAAGGCAGTCTATAGGAGCAGAATGGAAAACTTAAAGCTGGACTAACATGCCTGACAGATCTTACCAACATCATTGTAGTATTAGTCATTTTAAAAGATGCACTCTGGTTACATTATCATCTATCTGAAATGACTTCCCACCTGAAAAGTCCCACCATGCAAAAAACTCACACACAGTGTATTTTACCAGTGCTAGTTAGGACTACTGAATGTGAATCGCTACTTTCTTAAAGTCAAACTGGAATTTTCACACTGAACGCTTAAGTCCTATCAACACCCGCAAGGCCTCAGGACAGAAAGAAAACATTATTTGGGTTAACTATCTAATTGCTACACTCTTTCCAGGGTGTGAGTATTGCAAGCCAGTGTTGTTGAAACAATTATCGCCCCCAGTATTTTCCACCAGACTACCTCAAAGCAAAACTGTGTCGGTTGCACTTGTCCTATTCACACTTCATTGGTCAATAATGCCAACACCTTTTTTTAACCAGAGCATGTCTATATCTAACGTAGTGATGGACAAAGAGAATCGAACTACAAGTGGATTGTAGAAGTGGAAAAACACGTAGAATTACATATTAAATAGACATTTTGGTGAAATATCATTATAATGCTACTTTCTTGATCTATTTTTCTTTGAGAATGTAAAACTAACAGCTGTTGGAAGGAGCACTGAGCTGGAAGACAGCGTATTCTGTGGTTGGGGTAGAACTCAACTGCCAGCCATTCAAATGAACCAAACTATCATTCAATTGAATGATAAAAGTGAATGAGTCAGTCGTTCACAAGTCTTTTTTACTTACGCAAATTCTCGGTGTATAATTTGATGTGGTTATTGTCATTTTTATTAGGGCAAAGGCTCAGTGGACGATTTCATCTGTGAGTAGTTAATATAGGGCATATTCTGTCACTTTGGATGATTGATTGACGGGACTACTGTTTTGGAGGCGGGACTTCCTGTGTGACGTATGCAGGGGTGGGACTTCCAGTGTGACAAATGTCTCAGGGGTGGGACTTCCGGCGTGACATATGTTCCGGGGTGGTACTTCCTGTGACATATGTTAGGCGTTGTAACTTCCTGTATGACGTATGCTTGTCCGGGGGATGGAATATGGGGGTGTGTGGTTTGTAATTTATGGTGGCTTTGATGTTTAACAATAGGGCCCCATGGTTCGGGAATTTTAAATTCCCCAGACATTCGATATTACAATAAGTAACCATACGTTTGGTGTTTAACAGTAGGGCGCCAGGGTTCAGGAATGCTCAATTCTCAGGCAACTGATGTTACAATATGTTTTAAGTCAGTACAACAGATGGTCTATAACCAGTGGGTGGTATCTTTCATGTTTTACAATGCCATAGGTGGCTGGCATGGTCTGTGTATTTAAACCACACAGACCCCAAGTGTTGGTCATTCAGACTAGCCTGAGTAAACCTACATGTACATTACAAAACACGGCAGATTCTACAGCAATCAACTTAGGGTTTGAAACACCGTTGAAGGTTAACAGCTTAACTGCTGCACATCAAGTTGACAAGTGAATACATTTGGATGGCGATGACCCGATGAAGATTCCACCCCCTTAGAAACTGATGCAGCGTTTAGCACAAATTCATCAACTACACCAGGATATGTTGGCACAGGAGTGGAAGTTGGAAGACGGGCGAAATGGTGGATACATTTTCAACCCCAAGATACCAGAAGTCGCATTTTATGAATTGTCCAAAGGTGAAGTGTTTAAACAGAGTTTGACTGATCAAATGACCTATAGTGCTAGTTTATGGAGCACCTTTTGAAAATAATTTTATTTGGGGCCAAAACACACATAATACGGTAGATGTGTTGTTTAAAGTCATCGAAGGAATGAAACAGTATGACTCTGTTAGATTGGAGCTATTTCTGGAAAATGTCGGGAAGTTAGAGTGTGACTGCAACTGCGCACCGTTCGACTGACATACAAACCTGAAGCCCCGCCTTAAGCTAACACAATCCTCAACACAGCATAAAAACAGACAGTCTGCCTGTGGCTGTCAAGCAGCCGGCAGTCTTTATGAAACATTTCTCAAGAATACAACCAACTGGAGTTTGAAGAACCCAAGGCTGAGGACTGGCTGGGTGACGGACCCTGAACCCTCGACTCAACCGTCTTACCCACCAAGAAACTACCATTGGCTCGACTGGCTTGGTACTCAGCTAGGGCCTCTTAATACTAGAACCAACAAATGCCTACGCCAATTGTCGTTTGAGTTTGTAATTAGAATAAAACTGCCATTTGGAAAGCTACACCCTCCTCTTTCCATGACTTTTCCTAAATAGGCGTATATTACATTGTTCCGTTGTCGGAATTCTAAACTGACGAACAGAAAACAATTTAAAGACGATTTACCTGGTTTTTTTAACCTGTTTTCCTACTTAATCCACCAACAGCCCACGCCACTTAGTGTTGGTACCCAGGCGCTAATCACCCCTCACTGAATGCTTGACGTCAATGGATGAATGTGCATTACACCCAGAGGATGATAAGACCTTGGCTGAATTTGAATAACTTAAAAATGGCTTAATTAGGCTATTATTGAAACAATACAAACGATATAGGCTATTTATCACACGTTACCATTTTTCATTAGGAGATTCAGCTTATTGTGTAGGCTAATTGATCAAATGTAAATCTAAAATGTAAATCTACAAATGTATTATCCTAAAAAAGTATTCACTAAACGAAATACCAAGGATATTGTTTAGCAGTCACAACTCACTAATTCAAGAAAGATATTACAAGTTATTGTTTTTATTTTAGGAGAAAAAGAAACTAAATCGCACACACATCCTATCAACTCTCTTTGAATTTTCTCTGCTTATTTTACTGAAGATTAAGATCCCACAAATGTATTAGACTAAATAATTATTCACTAAAAGAAATACCAAGGATATTATTTAGCAGTCACCAGTCACCAATTCAACAAAGGTATTACAATTTACTGTTTTTATTATAGGAGAAAAAGCTAAACTAAATCGCACAAACATCCGATCGTCTCTTTGATTTTTTTTCTGCTTATTTTACTGAAGACTAAGAAATTGCATACATGTTGTTTGCATTCTATTTCAGTTGTTACACGTACATGTCTACCTCGGGAACCTAATCGAATCTAATGAATTCGTTGCCGCATGTCCGACCTGCCCGGGAAACGGACAGGCTCGTCAGTAGCCAGGGAGCTGCTTGCGAGCCGCGCTGCCCTGCTCCCTGTCTCCCGCCCCCTGCTTGAAGCCACCCTCAAGTGTCGCACCCGTTCCTTACCCCTACAAGCCCTGGTGGATTCGGGAGCAGATGAGAGTTTCATCGACCAGGAGAATGTCAAGCAGCTGGGGATAGGAACTGAGCCCCTAGACCGCCCTATTAACGCCAGGGGTTTTAATGGGTTGCTGTTGGCTCGGGTAGGACGGTCCCTCTGAACCTCTTGTTGTCCGGTAATCACCATTAGTCCCTGCGTTTTCACGTCCTAGACTGCCCCCATACCCCGCTGGTGTTGGTGAATCCCTGGTTGCGGACCCACAATTCGCACATCGATTGGGCAGTCGGAAAGGTTACCTCTTGGAGCTCCTACTGTTTGTCCCATTGCCTCTAGTCTGCCTCGCCCCCAGTAACCACCGAGGCCCTGCATCCGGCGCAACCCCCTGACCTATCCTCTGTGCCTGTGGCTTATCACCACCTGGCCCAGGTGTTCAGCAAACAGCGCGCTATGTCTCTGCCTCCTCACCGCCCTTACGACTGTGCCATCGATCTCCTACCAGGTGCTCCCCTCCCTGGCAGTCGGCTATACGACCTCTCCCGGCCCGAGAGAGAAGCCATGGAGCGGTACATCCGGAATTCCCTGGCAGCAGGCATCGTTCGTCCTTCCTCCTCTCCGCTGGCGGCTGGGTTTTTCTTTGTGGGGAAGAAGGAGGGAACCTTGCGGCCTTGTATCGATTTCCGTGGTCTAAACAATATCATGATCAAGAACAGGTATCCCTTACCCCTCATGAGTTCCGCTTTTGTCCCTCTCCATGGCGCCACTATATTCACCAAGTTGGACCTGCGCAACGCTTACCATCTGGTCCACGTCCGGAAAGGGGACGAGTGGAAGACGGCGTTCAACACCCCCCTGGGACATTTTGAGTATTTGGTCATGCCTTTCGGACTCACTAACGCCCCTGCTGTCTTTCAGGCCCTAGTTAACGACGTCCTCCGCGACATGATCGATCGTTTTGTTTTTGTTTACCTGGAAGACATTTTGATTTACTCCCATTCCCTTGCGGAGCACGAACAACACGTGTGCCAGGTGCTACAACGCCTCCTTGAGAACCGGCTTTTTGTTAAGAGCGAGAAGTGCGAGTTCCACGTTCCGTCCTTCTCATTCCTGGGTTACATCATCGCCGCTGGGCAGGTGAAGATGGACCCTGCCAAGGTAGCAGCAGTGACGGATTGGCCAGCCCCTGTCAACCTGAAACAGTTGCAGCGTTTCCTTGGCTTTGCTAACTTTTACCGTTGTTTTATCCGGGCTCCAAGAACTGCAAGCCTGATGCTCTGTCTCGCCTGTATTCCACTGAAGAGCTGGCTTCAGACCCGGACCCCGTCCTGTCACCCTCTTATTTTGTGGCTTCCCTCACTTGGGAGATTGAGTCCCTGGTCACAGCTGCACAGACCCAACAGCCCAACCCCGGAACCGGACCCCCCAACCTATTGTTCGTTCCGGACTCAGTCCGCACCCAGGTCTTCCAGTGGGCCCACTCCACCCGCCTGTCTTGTCACCCCGGTGTCACCCGCACTCTGGCCTACCTCCGGCAACGGTTCTGGTGGCCCACCATGGACGCAGACACCTGTTCCTTCGTTTCCGCCTGCACCACCTGTACGGCCTGCAAGACCTCCACCAGGCCCACTTCGGGCCTCCTCCGCCCTCTGCCGGTACCTGGCCGCCCCTGGTCCCACGTCGCCCTGGACTTCGTCACCAGTCTCCCCCCCTCTAATGGGCCCACCACCGTACTCACTGTTGTGGTCCGGTTTTCCAAGGCCGCCCATTTCATCGCCCTGCCCAAACTCCCCTCTGCCAGAGAAATCGCTGACCTGTTGGTTCTCCATGTGTTTCCCCTGCACGGCATTCCGTCTGACGTGGTGTCCGACAGAGGTCCCCAGTTCGTCTCCCAGGTGTGGCGGGCCTTCTGCAAGGCCCTGGGCCCGACGGTCAGTCTGTCCATCCGCCTGGAGGTCCCAGCTGCCATGGGTCGAGTAGGCTCACAACAGCCTCGTCAACTCCTCCACCGGCATGTCCTCTTCAGTGCTCTCTTGGCTATCAGCCACCCCTGTTCCCAACACAGGAGAGGGACCTCGTGGTCCCCGCGGTCCAGGTGCACCTGCGCCACTGCTGGCGCACCTGGAGGCGCACCTGCTCTGCCTTGCTCCGGGCCTCCTCCCGGTCCAGGCACCAGTCCAACTGCCGCCGCACGTCGGAGCCCCGGTACGCCCTTGGCCAGCGGGTATGGCTGTCCTCCAAAGACCTGCCCCTCAAAGTCAACTCCAGGAAGCTAGCACCCCGTTTTGTTGGCCCCTTTGTCATTGAGTCCGTCGTCAACCCCTGTGCCGTCCGCCTCCGGCTTCCGTCCTCCCTCCGTGTGCACCCCACCTTTCACGTGTCACGGGTCAAGCTCGTCTCCGCCAGCCCCCTGTCTCCTCCCGCTCCTGCTCCCCCACTGCTGCGGCTTGTCGACGACCACCCGGCGTACACCGTCCGGCGGCTGCTGGAGGTGCGCCGCCATGGCCGCGGGGTCCAGTACCTGGTGGACTGGGAGGGGTACGGCCCAGAGGAACGGTCCTGGGTCCCGCGGAGGCAGATCCTGGATCCTTCCCTCATTAGGGATTTCCTGCGTGCCCGTGCGTCCACTACTGGGCGTCCGCCAGGTGGTGTCCATGGGGGGGGGGGGTACTGTCACCCCCTCCACATCCACCTCCTCTTAGTCCGGGCCAGGCTTTCTCTCTCTCCTGTCTGTCGGTGTATGTGGGGCATTCCCCCACTGCCTCTCAAGTTTCCGCAACAACTATTCATTCCCTCATCAGTCTGCCTATATATACCCTGGTTTCCGTCCGTCCGGTGCTAGATCGTTGTTATTCTCTACTATGTAGTAACGTTCACGGACATTCCAAACCACAGTTAGAGTACTCATTGTAGTTGTTCCTTCCTGCCTACCATGTCTATCTTCGTTCCCTAGATTCCACCTTACCCAGCCTTCAAACACCTCCACCTGCCCGCCTGCCCTGCCCGCCTGCCAGCCACCTGCTCTACCAACCCACTGTCCTGTCTACCTCGCCCTACCTACCTGCCCAGCCCCCAACCCTCCGGCCTGGCCTCAGTCCTTCCATTACAACCACCGTTACAATACCCTTTTCATTTCCCTGATTGTGTCTGGTGTCGTGCGCTTGGGCCCACTCGCGGCTCCCCCCGTAACAATGAATAGCAATGGAATAGCAATGACGTCAATGGATGAATGGGCCCCTCATCAACCCAGACACACCTACAGTGGATATAAAAAGTCTACACACCCCTGTTAAAATGTCAGTTTTTTGTG
This sequence comes from Esox masquinongy, assembly GCA_016801175.1. NCBI lineage: Eukaryota > Metazoa > Chordata > Actinopteri > Esociformes > Esocidae > Esox > Esox masquinongy. The sequence continues at coordinate 8,041 of JACXGI010010840.1, forward strand.
ATGTAAAAGAATGAGACAAAGAAAAATCATGTCAGAACATTTTCCACTTTAATGTGACCTATAATGTGAACAATTCAATTGAAAAACGAACTGAAATCTTCGAGGGGTAAAAATAAAAAATAAAAACCTTACAATAACCTGGTTGCATAATTGTGCACACCCTCTTATAACTGCGGATGTGGCTGTGTTCAGAATTAACTAATCACATTCAAACTCATGTTAAATAGAAGTCATTACACACCTGCCATCATTTAAAGTGACTGATTAATCAAAAATAAAGTTCAGCTGTTCTAGTAGGATTTTGCTGACATTTTCTTAGTTGCATCTCAGAGAAAAAGCCATGGTCTGCAGAGAGCTTCCAAAGCATCAGAGGGATATCATTGTTGAAAGATATCAGTCAGGAGAAAGGTACAAAATAATTTCCAAAGCATTAGATATACCATGGAATACAGTGAAGACAGTCATCATCAAGTGGAGAAAACATGGCACAACAGAGACATTACCAAGAACTGGACGTCCCTCCAAAATTGATGAAAAGACGAGAAGAAAACCAGTCAGGGAGGCTTCCAAGATGCCTAAAGCAACATTAAAGGAACTGCAGGAATTTCTGGCAAGTACTGGCTGTGTGCTACATGTGACAACAATCTCCCGTATTCTTCATATGAATGGGCTATGGGTTAGGGTGGCAAGACAGAAGCCTTTTCTTACAAAGAAAAACATCCAAGCCCGGCTGAAGTTTGCAAAAACAAACATCAAGTCTCCCAAAAGCACGTGGGAAAATGTGTTATGGTCACCCAAATCACCCAAAGAACACCATACCCACAGTGAAGCATGGTGGTGGCAGCATCATGCTTTGGGGCTGTTTTTCTTCAGCTGGAACCGGGGCCTTAGTCTGGGTGGAGGGAATTATGAACAGTTCCAAATACCAGGCTATTCTGACACAAAACCTTCAGGCGTCCGTTAGAAAGCTGAAGATGAAGAGGAAGTTCCCCTTTCAGCACGACAACGACCCAAAAGCACACATCCAAATCCACAAAAGCATGGCTTCACCAGAAGAAGATTAAGGTTTTGGAATGGCCCAGCCAGAGCCCAGACCTGAATCCAATTGAACATCTGTGGGGTGATCTGAAGAGGGCTGTGCACAGGAGATGTCCTCGCAATCTGACAGATTTGGAGCGCTTTTGCAAAGATGATGTGCTGTGCTAATAGACTCCTACCCAAAATGACTGAGTGCTGTAATAAAATCAAAAGGTGCTTCAACAAAGTATTGAGTTAAGGGTGTTCACACTTATGCAACCAGGTTACTGTGAGTTTTTTGTTGTTTATTTTTCCCCCTCAAAGATTTCAGTTTGTTTTTCAGTTGAATTGTTCACGTTATAGGTCACATTAAAGGTGGAAAAAGTTCTGACATGATTTATCTTTGTCCCATTCTTTTACATCACAAGAACCTGGCATTTTAACAGGGGTGTGTAGACTTTTTATATCCACTGTATGCATGTGACTGAAGTGTGATTATGATGGTAGAAAGTGTATATAATCTGAACTCAGTGAGCAAGTCAGACAGAACTCAGACACAATTTACAGCGTTTAGTTCACAATGGCAAACCAAACCCGATGATTTGACGCCCTGACAGCATTGCAGTTGCTACAAGATTTAGATGAGATGGAGTCAGATAGAGGATCAGAAATAGAACCCTGAAATCGATGAGGATGCCGGGTCTTCATCTGATTCAAATATTGAACCGCCACCGCCAATGCCTGAGCCTCCTCGCAAAAAAAAAGAAACGAACCAACGGCGAACCGAAATGCCACTGCGAGATAGGAGTCTGGAAGAGACGGTACGATTTGGGTAAAAATAATTTTATCAACTTTATCAATTTTATTTCTACGAATAGGCTGTAGCCTATGTGTTATTCATTCTTTGAAATTTATCGTGTTTATCAAGCAACCGTGCTTTAGGCCTATGTTGACTATTCATGTGCATATCCTTTGTCGCAAACTAGTCGATAATGTCTCTTATTTTACCTTACATCATCAAAATGAAAATAAAACACTAAGGGATTTACTTTTGAATAATTGAAGTGTTGAGTAATTTTCATTTTTTACATTTGTAGGGCCTAATAAACAAATTAAAATACTATAGCCTGTGTTCTTAAAAATAATCGTTCTGTGTATTCTTTTTTTAGTTTTTTTTTCGTATGATAAAACCTTAAATACAAACACATTCTTGTATTTTTCAAATTCATTTACCATTTAAAACAAACAAATTCTGTAATTCATTATTTTTTAGACTTCAATATAGTTTGATGACGACTCAGTAGATGAACTGATGCTCTGGCTGGATGGTGATGCTGCGGAGGAGATTGTCCCTGCTAATAGGGACGATTCGTATGTTAATGACACCAAACGGCGTTCGGCTTTGGCGGTTATAGGGGATAAAAAAGGCCTGGCGGTTCTAGTGTTAATCCATCATACTTGGCAAATATTGACACGAGTTATCACAAAATGGAAAAATGCCTTGCACCACAAGTTTTAAAGATCATCAAAGCAACACTGAGTATGATCCTGGAAAACGTTGTTGTGGCTATTCTCCACAAAGCATGCATCGGACGTGAAGTGGACACCCCGAGCCAGAGAAGACATTCTTGTTTTTCAAGCACCACTGACCTATTTTCAGGGGGCAGCTAATAACTTTCTGCACAAGCTCAAGTCAGAGCCGTACATCACACAGAGACTGAGTGAGAATAGGGATGAATACATGGATAAATTTAATGAGGAAGCTGTATGCAACGCAATAGGCAAATGACTGGCTATTGGCCCAGGACACATACACGCTACACAGTCCAGTAGGTGTAAATTTTCAAAGAAATAGAGATATTGTTCATTATATAAATTCACAATTTCAACTGGATTTGGTTGACATGGGTGTTTATAGTGTGGAAAACAATAACATTAAATTTATGTTATCATGCATAGACGTATTAAGTAAATGTGCCTGGGTTCATGTGCTGAGAAATAAAAGCGCTATCGAGGTAAAGCATGCATTTGAAGACATTAAAAGGAGAAGAACCCCCAGAAAAGTCCAAACAGACAAGGGGAAGGAGTTTTTTAATTTACATTTTGAATTGTTAATGAAGAAGTACAACATAATTTCCTGTAGCAAAATGTTTTATGTCAAAGCGAGCATCGTTGAGAGATTTAATAAAAAAATGAAATCACGAATGTGGCGGTATCTCATGGCTGCCAACACACATCGTTATGCTGATGTGATTCAAGATTTGGTTCATGGTTACAACCATAGCTACCATCGGTCTGTTAAGATGAAGCCTGTTGACGTTTGTGAAGAAAATGTTAGACTAGTTCTCAAGAACCTTTATGGTACCACAATGATGAGAAATGGTAATCAAAGTTAAAAGTTCCGAGTTGGAGATATTGTGAGACTCTCAAAGTTGAGACGGGCGTTTACCAAGGGCTATGAAAAAGGGTACACATAAATATTTTACAATAACAGAATGCATTCCTAGGGTGCCACCTGTATATAGAATAAAAGATTATGATGGTGATGCGATCGTTGGAACCATTTATGAACAGGAATTACTGAAAATAATCGTGGCTAAGGATAAAACTTTTAAAGTGAAAGCAGTTCTGGATGAGAAAGTACAGAAAGGAAAGAAAATGAGTCTTGTGAAATGGCTTGGTTGGCCTGAGAAATTAAATAGTTGGATAGCATCAGAACAAGTCCTTGACCTACAAACAGGATAAAAACACTAGGATGTGCTGGACCATGTCATTTACAGCGACTGCAATCAGCATGGGTGATGGCGGTTTCTACATAACGCTGCCTAGTAACTCATCGAGGCATATCTATCCAAACAATTAGAGTTTGAGCTATACCACAAAATTTGTCAAAGGTATAGATTTGAAAGGTGATTGGGAAGTGTCTTTGATAGAATTCCAATACCCACATACGTGGAAGACTTTTACATGGTGTGAAAACCTATTTGAACTACATGACTCGAATCACTACAAAACTTGGAAATATGAACTCACCACCTGTTATTAAAGTGTCATAGGAAAACTAGTGGCAGAGATCAACATTTCTTTAAAGCCACATGGCTTATGGTTGGGCGTATGATGAATTTCAAAATAGAATGTTTCTAAAAGGCGAGCCCCATTTTAGTTCAAAATTTAATGCAAATTTGGAACAGATATTAGGCTTAACACCAGGCGAATGGTGTTACACCCCATGGTACGCCCCATTCCCCAAAGATATTCTGGCACAGTTTAACACCCTATACATCTACACCGATATAATTGATTATCAAAGAGTTGGGGACAGTCATGTCCTGCTGTTGAGAACTGTACATATTATAGGGGAAAAAATGAAGTTGTCACAGTGAGGTACAACAAGCCACACTACATACCTCTTAGCAAGAGTCAGTTTGATGAGATTTGTATTGAAGTAATATCTGATCAGAATCAGTTGGTTTCATTCGTAGTGGGGAAGGTGACTGCAAAATTATACTTCAGACCAGTCAAACAATCATTTAGACTATAAAATGCAGCCTCAGAATCTCTACGATGATCCTCAAAGGTATATTGAATACTATACACCGCAGGCCGGTAACGGTTTACCGGGTTATCATGGTAGCGCTGCAATGTACGGGGCTGGTCTAGGGGCCCTTTTCTGTGGGCTTTTCCGGATGGCTATACCTTTGTTGAAGCGTGGCAAAATTGTGACAAAAATAAGAGCCGCTGTTAAAAGAAAACATACCACTCAGAGGACACTCAAAGGGAACATCGCAAGACTGATTAAAAACATTTTTTAAAGATGGCACTCATGTCTATGAGTGAATGTATGAAAATAGAGTTGGATTTATTCACAGTCCCCTTCACACAGACTATTGTAAATAAATTTCTATTGAGAAAAATACAAACGTTGAAATACCAACCCTATCAGCAATATCAGACGCAGCCCCTCTGGAGTTCTTTATTGCTGGAAATGGTGAAGATTACATTGATCTGAACAATAGTTTGCTGTACCTACTTGTAAAAGCCACTAAACCGGATGGGACTAATATTGAGGCCGGAGCCAGTGTTGGTGTTATCAACTACCCGATAGCCACACTATTTTCAGAAGTGGACATCTCCTTGGGTGATTGTCTAATTAGTCAGAGTAGCAACACTTACCCGGTTTGATTTACATCTGGTTTGATTTGACAGGTGGGCGGGACTTCCGGTTTGGTTGGCATGACTTTCGGTTTGTTGGGTGGGACTTCGTGTGTGATGTATGGACTTCCTGTATGACGTGTGTTAGGGCGGGACTTCCGGAATGACGTATGCATGTCCTTTGTAATTTATGACTGCATTGTAGTGTTCATGTTTGATGTTTTACAACGATTGATAAACCTACAGACATGTTATACGAGTAGCGAGATGTTTGATGTTTAACAAATGGGTCTTAGGGTTCCGGAATGTTAAATTCCCAGGCAATTCATAGGCGTTATGTCAGCGGCAACCTTTCATGTTTTTTTTTTATAGTGTTTGAGTAACATGATGTTGTGGAATGTGTGACTTTTAACAAGAATAGAATTTCATATGTGAGAGCATTTATTTAATCTTGCTGTTTTGTGTAAGATATAAGGAAGGGGTCCTGACTTACGATTTTGGAGAGTTTCTGCCCATATTTTATTTTAACATGAGATGGGTTTTAAGATCAGATCCGCCCATTGTAATGGTCCCTAAATGACCGTTAGTAGAAACTGTAGTATATTTAGGTTGACAAACATCCCGTGTTTCACACAAGGTTTGTAATCCACCATAGCACTACGTTAAACACACATCGCGTGAGCGATGTTATTCTGAAGAATCTAGCTACGCCTGGGTCAAGCAGACATTATGACTAGGTTGATTGTATTGTGGTTGGGTTTAAAATTTTGTTAAAATTAAAAATTATGATCTTGGTACATGTGTATGTATGATCAATGGTGATTTGCGAAATCAAAATGGGTATTTTAAGTCAGCATTAACTTTTGAGTTGCATTATATGGCAAAACGTTACAAAGTTACACAGAAGGTTGAGTTTAAATTTACATGAAAAACGGTGATTCAATGACAGGTTAAGATATGTTATTTCAGGTAAACTTTTATAAGTGCGTCTTCTTAAAACGTTCGAGCATTAACGCAAGATTGTTTTCTTCACATTGGTAGAAGTGTTTAACAGGCAACGATGCTTACAAACTGTAGTATTTGTGAGTTCGAGAATACATGTTGAACAATGACGTATAATGACGTCTAAGTTAAAAGGCGTAACCTTTTGGAGGCATCCCAGTTGTGTTGTCATTATTAAATCTGCGGCTGCCACAGAAGACACCGGTTGTTTCCAGCGCGGAGAAGGCCATTTACATAGTAAGTACAAGTTATTTTATTTGAAAGAATTGACTTGAATTGTGTTGTAAACAACACATTTGCACTTTTAAAGAATGTATAAAACAATAACATAATGAACATGATGGAGCAATCCAAACGCTAAGCTTTTATAGGTCTTTCATATTGTCTCTTATATGTCATGGAGCTCCGCCCTCTAGAGGGGCTTTAGCTCCTAGTGGTTTACCCTTGCCGCGTTAGCGGCTGTACTGAAAACTCATTATGCAAGATGCGACTGCCAATCAGGGCACATCTGCCCCTATATAGGACCCATGAGCCTAGAGAACACCGTCCCTTTTTTATTCAGCAAACGCTTGCTGAGTTCTACTGACTACTTATTGCTCTTCAGCCTGAGAATTTTTGCTGTCGGCATCTTTAGTTCGACGTCTCACTATGAAGAATTTTTTTGCCGTTGCGCTGACCTGTCGCCGGAACAGGATTCACACAGGTCGTGTGTTTCCTGCCTGGGACCGGCCCACGCTCGTGTGGGTCTCACCGACCCCCCGGCTTGTTCCTCCTGCGCTGCCTTGTCCCTCTCTACACGTGTAGTGGTGCGCGCAGAGGTCTTCGTTTTGCCCTGTGGAGGAGATTCCATCATTTTCACAGCATCTCTTTGATATGGATAGGTCGCCCTCGACTATCCATGGATACTCATCGGCTATATCTGTGTGCCATGAGGGTTTTGCTGGGAACACCGTTTTCAGCCACCCGCCGTCTGCAGTGACCTTGCTAAGGTGCTGAGCGCTCTCTGTGAGCCTCCATTCGAGCCCTTGTGGCAGTGTTCTCTTAAGCTGCTGTCCCTTAAGACTAACTTGCTCCTTGCTTTATGCTCTGCTAAGCGAGTAGGTGATCGCCGTGCGCTCTCTGTGCGCCCAGGCTGTCTGGCTATCAGAGAGGACTTAAGCTGCGCTATGCTGAGACCTAACCCGTCCTTCGTGCCTAAGGTTATCACCAGCTCTTTTCGATCTAGAATAATCTAATTACAGGCCTGAGGAGAACGAGAGGCTCCACCGTTTGTGCCCGGTACGCGCTCTGGATCTGTACGTGGAGCGCAACAGGTCTATCAGACTGACTCCCCAACTGTTTATCTGTTATTCAGATTCCCAGGTGGGTCGTCTGCTTTCTAAGCAGCGTCTCTCCCACTGGCTTTGTGACTGCATCACTTTGGCCTACGAGACATCTGGTTCTGTCGTTCCGGAGCATCTCCGTGCACACTCCACGCATGGTGTTGCAGCCTCCTTTTCCACAAGATCAGAGTAGGTGACATCTGCGCCACGGCATCGTGGTCATCGCCTTCGGCATTTGTCCATTTCTATTTACTGGACCTTTCTCCCGCATCTTTTGTTCACTCGGTTCTCGGCGCAGCTGCCCGAGACCTCTGAATTGTTCTATGGAATCTCATGCTTTGCCTTGATTCTATTTCTGATTTGACGCTACAGAATTCTGTAGCCTGCTTGGCTCAGGGGTATTGTCAACTCATTTGGCCTGGGTTTGCCTCCTCCCTGGGGCTTCCCTCATTTTGTGTTTTTGTGTGTCTGTATTCTCATGCCCCTCTTCTCGTGATGGGTGGTGCGTGAGTGATTGTTGTGCTTTATGTGGAACGGATATGTTTCCCTTTCGTTTGAACTCAACATCCTTTCTTTTTCTGGGGTGGCCTATGTGGACCAATCAATCAATCAAATTTATTTATAAAGCCCTTTTTACATCAGCAGTTCTTTTTACATCAAAAGTGCTTTTACAAAACACCCGGCCTTAAAACCCCAAGGAGCAAACAACAGTAGTGTTGAATTTCAGTGGCTAGGAAAAACTCGGTGGACAATCGCTGGACATCCCTCCTAATTGCACCACCTGTTCCTTTTTCCATTACCCAATCACATCACACATCCCCTGGTTTAAAAACCCAGTCAGTTGGTTTTCCCAGAGAGACTCTTTTGATTTACCCCACATGGACATAGACACTCTTGAAATACATACATTTTTTGATAGACAGACACTTTGTTCATACATATATCACTTAGTTTAGCACACTCATCTCACTTTGTCCTGTTTCATGTGAATTGCTGTGGTGTTTTGTTTGGTGTTGTCTAGTCAATTGTTTGCTGTGTGCTGTTCAGTCCTTGTTCGACCTGTGTGTTTTTGTTTATCCCTGGGAAAAGGGTTTTTTTAGCAAGTCGCCCTTGGGCATACACAACCCGTAGGAAAACTTTGTCTAAAAACACTAGTTAGAACTGAGCGGACCACCCACTGTATTTTTGTATTGGTTAGTAGTCAGCTAAGCGGTTCTTGAGGCAGGCAAGTTCAGTTTAGAGGTGTTTTGACTATATTATTTCATTTCTTGGGTTCAGCTCAGCCCCTTTTCCCTTCCCCCTTTACCATGTGTTTATAATAAACGTTTTATGTTTGACGGTAGCTTTGGTTGTCTGTGTCGTTTGTTCTCACTGTTCATTTACACTACACTAATTTGCATGAGTTTTATGTTACGGGTCTCTGTACCATCCACCCTGGACTGCTAAGAGCCACAGGGTTCGTAACATAGGGGACGTTTTTTTAACTGGACCCTGCGAGTCATGCTGGTCGGTCCGGCAGGGAGTACATCCTTGGCTCGCTCGCTCCGCCGTGAACCACTAGGAGCTAAAGCCACTCTAGGGGGCGAAGCTCCATGACATATAACGTTAGTTACCGGGAATATAACTCCAGTTATATGAGTGGAGTGGAGCCCCCTAGACCTGTTGCCCTGCCGTCCCACGAGTTACGCTGAATAAACTCGGGAGGGTGTTCTCTGGGCTCACGGGTCCTATATAGGGGCAGGCGTGCCCGGATTGGCTGTCGCATCTTGCATAATGAGTTTTCAGTACGGCCGCTAAAGTGGCAAGTTTAAACCACTAGGAGCTAAAGCCCCTCTAGGGGGCTCCGCTCCACTCATATAACCGGAGTTACATTCCCGGTAACTAACGTTTTATATCTCTGATTTAGGTTGAGTGGAATTAAACCCAACCCTGTTTGGAAAACACATTTAAACCACAGATATAAAACAGACACTATGAAAGATAGATTAACGTTTGGATTGCTCCATCATGTTCATTGTGTAACTGTTTCATACAATCTTGAAAAGTTCAATTGTGTCGTTTGTTAGCCTTTGTAATTGCAACACAATTCAAAGCAGTTCTTTCAAATAAAACAACTTGTATTTACTATGTAAACAGCCTACTTGGCGCTGGAGACTGCAGATGTCTTCTGTGCCAGCCACGGATTTAATAATGGCAACACATCCGTTACGCTTCCAAAAGGTTACGCCTCTTAACTTTTGGTTACACGTCATCGTTCATCAATTTAGAACTATATCGTTAACATTAAATAAAATTGTGATACGGATAAAGCTAAACTACATCTCCGGAAAAAATGAAGTGACCATTGCACCTTTTTCTTTCCTTTCCAAAAAAGTCGAAAAGGAAGGTGTGCGAAGGTTGAGTGAGGAACAGAAGGGTTAAAATTTGCAGCCCCCTGCAAATTGAATCCTTCTGTTCCTCACACAAAACTTTCCTTTTCAACTTTTTTGGAAAGGAAAGAAAAAGGTGCAGCGGTCTCAAAATTTTTTCCGGAGCTGTATTTAGTTCAGGTAGTTGTTTACGTTTGATACTTCCGGTCCGGTAGAAACCCCGTTCTCGTTAGTTATCACGGCTTTGCCACAACATCACGTCATTTCATTTATTAATGACAAACTCATCCACTTTCATACACCAGCCAGCGTTTATCTTATTATTCAAAACAACATGTAACACATAATATAAGTCCAAAATACAGCATTAAAAAATCTGAATTCATTACATGCTTCAATACTAGGAAGTCACGCATCCACGCGCACATGCACGCACACACACACACACGCCCACGCACACACAAACAGGTATTTACAAACTCGCAAACACTACAGTTCGTAAGCATCGTTGCCTGTTAAACAATTTTACCATTGTGTAGAAAACATTCTCTCGTTAATGCTCATTGTACAATTTAATTAATTTACAATTTATGTGCATACAAACGTTTTTGTTTACCAGAAATAACATGTCTTATGCTGTCAACAAATCAGCGTTGTTCATGCAAATTTAAACTCAAACTTCTGGGTACGTTTGTATCTTTTTGCCATAGAATGCAGCTCAAAGGTTAACACTGGCTTAAATTATCTATTTTGATTACACAAATCAACATTGCTCATACATACACATGTAACAAAGTCATCAGTTTTGTTTTTAACACAATTTTTAACCCAACCGTGATATCATCAACCTAGCCATAATGTCTGGTCGTCCCAGGTTTGGTTTGTTACTAAAGAATACTAACGTCGCCCACAATGTATGTATTACATAGTGCTATGGTGGATTACAAGCATTGTGTAAAACGCGGGGTGTTTATCAACCTGAATGTACTACAATTTGTACTAAGGATTATTTTCTATGTTTGTGGACCATTACAATGGGCGGATCTGCTCTTAAGACCCATTTCATGTTAAGATAGAAAATGGGCAGAAACTCTCCAAATCGTAAGTCCCGACACAGTCTTTATATCTTACACTGAAAAGCAAAATTTAGTAAATACTCTCACACCTGAAATTCTTGTTAAAAATAGCACAACTCCATGTTACACAAGCATTGCAAAATATGAAAGGGCAACACTGGTTGGTTATAAACCATCTATTACATTACTGCTTAAGTTTACATCTGTTTTTAAAACCTGGGGTTTTAACATTCCGGAACCCTGCTTCCCTATTGTTAAACATCGGATTTATCGTTACTTATCTTAATATCAAATGTCTGGTGAATTTAACATTCAAAAAACCCTGGAGCCCTATTGTTAAACACCAATGCCACCATAAATTACAAACCACTCACCCCCATACCGTATTTCATCCCCTGGACATGCATACGTCATAAATTTACAACCCTTAACATATGTCACACAGGAAGTACCACCCCGGAACATACGTCACACCGGACATCCCACCCAAGTAGCTTACAAGCCAGTAATACTAGTATCTTACAATTTGGAGTAGTCATAAAAATTTAGCAATTGCTTGCCAAACTGAAGACGAACTTTTCTTTCATACATGAATGGCATTGATACAATAACTATCAACATAGGTGACAATAACTGACTTTTTTGTCAAGTGAAAAGACGAGATAATCGAGAAAACCCCTCATTTTTTACTGTGCAAGAGATTCAGCCCAGGGCTTTATAAATAAATTTGATTGATTGATACGTTGTCTATACTTTTAAAAGTTAGCTATGGTAATGCTGCAGCATGTGTTTTAGTTTTGTGAAGAATAAGCTAGATAATAGGTTCATATTTTGCCTGTGAAACCATGGAAAAGGCAAAATAATATAATTCTTCACCTCTCATATTAAGAGGTCATGACTGGAAGCTACATTAGCAAGGTGACCAGAAAGCCTAAACATTTCACTGATGTAAAAAGTTTAAAAAGTTAATAAAAAGCTTAATATAAAGTAGTAATTCAATTTCAGTAACCCTCTGTAACTGCCCTATACAATGCAAGTACGTTTTTACTTTTGGAAAACGAGTCTTACACTAGTGAGCCAATTATTGAAGCTAGGGCAGAGGTGCTGGAGCAGGCTAAGATGCTGCAGCAGGCTGAGGGACAGCCGACAGGAGTTGGAATTGGCCCAGAGAGTAGTAAGACAGTGACTGAACCAACAGAGAGTTCAGGGCTGAGCAAGGTTTTCATTTTGGGATTATACAGTACTGTAGATATAAAATCCTGAATAATGAGCATATACAGTATACATTCTGAATATAAGTTTAGGTAGTTATGAAACCTTTAATAGACAAGGTATTTATTCAACATTTTTACATTACAATATATAATTTTTTATTAGTTGTCCTATTAGTAACCTCTTTACTCCCTTCTTTTGGCCAAACTGTAGGAAAACGTAGTGCAAGTGATTTTTATCCTAAATATAACAAAAGACATGACTGGCTTGTGAAGACAGTGAAGGGAATGGTTTGTGTAGTGTGCATTTAATTTGCTAAGCAGCCAAGTGTTAACTGCCAGCTACATGCCATCATTAGCCATGCAAACTCTGTGGCACTAACATATGGTGAAGACCTAAAAACTGTCTGAGGATCTCAGAAGCAAAAAAAAAATCCTCAAATATTGACATTCCCAAGAAACATCCTCAAACATTGACCAAAGAAAATGTCCATATCCCAGGACCATGGCATTTCTCTCAGTGCAGTTTTATCAAAGCTTTTTTAGCCTATTGAACACTGGGCACCAGCACAGGACATGACTGTGAGAAGACACCAGACTTCAACTGACGTTGTAAGTTTGAACATTTGCTAAAGATCTTCAAGTTGACCTTAAAAATGTGTGTGGACAATAGTGCAGGCTGAAACCAAAGTGTTTAACGGTAGAAAGGACAAGAAGAAAAAATGACAAAGGAAAGCCTGATTGAACCTTGCGAATGCTGTGGGGTTACTTTGCTGCCTGTGATAATGGGGCACGTGAACGGGAAAGGCATCATGAGATCAACTGATTATGAAGGGTTTTTGGACTATATTCAAACTAGTGTCCAGAAACTGGGCTTCCGTCAAAGGGTGGAGGCCCAGCAGGACAACTGACACCAAACACATAAAAAAAAACACTCAAATGGCTATTGATGAAACATTATACTGTTTCATCAATAGCCATCTGTGGCTGGGATGGATTCCAGATCTTTATCTTAAGCCTATAGCAAGAGCTGAAATCAGCAGTTGGGTGAAGGCACCCCTCAGACATTGTGGGGATACTAAGGCGCGTTTCCACAGCAGGAACTTTACCCAGGAACCAGGAACCTTTTGAGGAACTCACTGTGTTTCCACCACAGGAACCAGGGTCTAAATTAAGTTCTGGGGACTTTATTTTACCCAACAAAAAGTCCCTGCTCGGGGGTAGTACTTTCCCAAAGTACTGGAACTTTGGGGGTGGGGCTGGCAGTGCTGAACATTTCTGAATTGGAGCAGAGGCAAACGCTGAGGAGACGCAGCCCACGGGTAAACTGCATTGAGCAATAGTACAAAGGATTTTGTTACAAAGTTTCATAATATATATCAGGAGACATTTAATATATGCATTATTTCGTGGTAACCATAAAAGTTGCTACCTTGGTCGGGAATTAATGTCCTAGCTATATATTTACATGTATTCTGTGGCACGTAATCTGTTGCATGGTAATGTCAATCATCCAACTAATGTTGTTAGGATATTGTTTCAAGTGTGTTTTTTTTAATAGTTAATCCTTAGGCTTTTTCCTTAGGCTGAACATGCATAAATTCAGGGTTGGGTAGGTTACTTTTTAAATGTAATCCGTTACAAGTTACCTGTCCACATTTGTAATCAGTAATGTAACTTTTAGATTACTCAAAATCAGTAATGTAATGTGATTGCTTTGAATTACTTTTAGATTACTTTCATGTTAAGAGGCATTAGAAAACAAATAGGAATAGCCTATAACCAGTTGAAAACCCTTTGCGGGATCAATCAGTGTTAGAATTTACATAGATGGCCAAAAACGGAATTTGCATTTTAATTTATGGGTTTTGTGCAGCGCCTTTGAAAAGGTTTTCTAAACCATTGCTTTCTACTTGATTGGGCTACATCTCTACATTACACGCTAAAGGTCTATCAGATATTCAGTCGTTCCAATTAATCCAATAACCCTCGATCTTCCAGAATCTGGCTGTTTATCTGAACATAACCCAAAATCGAAGGATGTGTTAACCTTTTCTGTTAATTGTTTAATTCATGTTTCTAATTGCTTAAAAACATTGTTGAAAAATAAATGGCAATTTCTCAAAAAGGGTATTGACGTTGTTGTATATAAAAATCAAGATATCCGTAGCTTTTCGCGCGTACATTAATACAGTAGTCTGATGTTTTGCTCCACAACCACCAACATTGTCAAAACGGTGCAGAAACCCCAGGCACGCGAACCCACGTTTGCAATCGTGAACATCCGCACACAAATACGTTTTACCCGCGCGAACGTAACATGATTATTAGGGCCACCAGCAATTGATTTTCAAATCGCAAATTATATAAATAAACTGTGATTATACACCTGCACTCCTAATTTAAAGTCAATGTCGTCAGCAGCCAATGATAACCAATGGATGCAATATGCTGAGATGCAAAGCAAGCAGAATCTCATGGCCTACCTGTATGGACGGAGTTGAGGTGGTGCGTCAAAAGCATATCATCATCCTTCGGCAGAGTGCTTCCCAACACACCTTTTCTCCTTAAATATCGTGATTAATTCCATATAATGTTTTATCTTGAAGGCAGCCCATGTTACAGCTATCTAACAAATAGTTGCTTAATCTCAAAAACATTTCCTGTCTGAGTTTTTCAGTGCAACTCTTCTCGGCTGTGTTGTTCGGTACATTTGACAAATAAACCTTGAAACTTGAACTATACAACACTTGAACTAATATATAAGACGAGGTAGGCCTATCGCCTATCATTGTTCTGAGAAAGATGCATCGAGTATAACTAAATCCCCTTTAAATGAGTCGGCTAATATAGATACACACTGTTTTTACCAATTAAACTAGCGCTTCATCTGTCACTAAACTGCTTATGCGCGTGCACGATTTCGCGCATGATGATCACACACACAACAACTGAGGCGCTCAATTGTTATTTTGGTTCAAATAACGATGTCTTTAAAACATTAAATAAAAAAATGTCATAGTTAAAAAATGCCTGTCATAGTTATTTCGCGCACCTATTCTTTTTCAATTGAAGTAATCCAAAAGTAATCATACATTTTTTTCAAAAGTATCTGTAATCCGATTACAATATTTTAGTTGGTAACGTAACAGATTACAGTTACTGTTTTTTTTTGTAATCCGTTACTCCCCAACTCTGCATACATTTAAACTATTCGAGCAGCCAATATCAATCATACACACTTACAAGATATATGTGCCTTCTACTCCTGTCTCTAACAATTCATTATTTGTGTAAATAATTTAGTTTTACCCTACCAACTCTGCCAACTGTGATTATCCAGATATTGCCTTCTGAAGATTTTCTAGATTTGGTGCAAGTAGTTAAATGCTCCTTCAACATTTCCTTGGAGCCCCTAATTTAATTTTAACTCCACACTAATTTCAGCACGTGATAGGCCTCCAAACTGTATTGTTTGTATTTAGAGGTGTGATACAAAAGCTGGGAGGATAATTAAAGTGACCAGGCAGTTTATTGTGCACTCGTTTCTCGTGTGTAGCAGACAGACACCATCTTTTATTCAGACAGCAACCTAAAGTGCATTTGATATAAACATAAACAATGCATTATTCATTCACATTAACACCACCGAAGACGAAGTCCAGGACTTATTGCGTGTTTATGCTGAGGACCAAAATCCAGCATTGAAAAATGGCTATCCATAATGATAAGGTGTACACAAAAATATCCTGCAAGTTAAGTGAGCTGAACATTATTCACACTGGGAAACAGTGCCGGGAGAAGCTTAAAAAATTAAAACAAGTTGTTATCTATACTTATGTTTTGCACCTTTGTATTTTGCACCTATATTTTTGGAGATAAATAAATGAATCTGTCTAAGTCATCTCATGGTCAATCTCCGCAATAGCTGGTAAAATCCAATAAATCACGATCAACAGCTGCGCACCATGGTTACTGTGCTGTTGCAGTGTCGCTTTGTATGGCATACGGTGCATACGTCAGAGTGTGAACATACATCAGCAGACTAATTTGCCTAATATTTGCAGGCTGTGGAAACACACACAACAATGAGCTGAAGGAACCTTTTAGTTTCTTAAAAAGTAGTTCCTTGGACTAAAAGTTCAAGGTACTTTTGGTGGAAACGCAGCTTTAAGTCTTCAGAATTATAGTCCTAGATCTCAATTGTCTTGCTAGCTAACGTTTTTTTTTTGGAAAATATACAGTCGCTTTGTGTAACTGATATCAATCTGGTTTTAGACCTGGGCACAGTGCTAATATAGTTACTACATTGGTTGTAAATGTCAGGATGGGTGCATGCAGAAGGACTCAGCCAAACCTAGCCAAAACAATGGCAATTGAGGCTAACGTAACCAAGAAACACTGAATGATACAAACAAAAAACTGGAGAACGTAAAGCACGCATTACACTATTAGGTGTGGAAAACAGATACCACCTAATACAACCCAGTTTGCTCGAAGCGAAAGGGCCGAGGCTTGTATCAAAGAAAAAAATACCACGTGATGGTAGACGTCACAGACTTTGGAACACGCTTGTTTTAAAACACAAGGCGCTTTCCAACTAGCAGGGCGTTCCAAGTCTTTTCGGCGAGCATGGTCGTTCTAGGTGAACGTAGCCAAACTAACCCGCTTCCCGAAAAGGAAGAAAGAACATTTGCCTCGCGTTAAGCAATATTGGGGAGATTGAGGGCGTTGTGTTAAATAGTATGATTAACCTTCAAATCACAAGGATTGTAATTGAACAAAAACAATGCGATTCATTTACAAATTTGAAAGTTGAGTAGGCCTAGCCTATGTAATATAGGCTATTGAAAGAAATTGAATAATTACAGAAATCACACAGAATCATTAAACAATTTTTCTTATCAACTTTGCAAGCTACTGACAAAACTGCTTAGCCGTATAGCCAAATAACCTATTAATTTTGCCATTAAATCATTCCACAGCATTATACAGATGCAAATATAATGCATTTGATATTGCAGTATTTAATGGGAGAACAAATGCAATTACCAATCAACAATGTTTCTCGCATATCAGGAAGACAATGCTGCTAGTGAACGGGTACTAGATGTGTCCACGTCGTTTCAATGAGAAATCTCTTTTGGCTGTGTTCACTTAAAAGATGGCTAATATATTACTTCTTAATATAATATACTGTAGCATGTCAGATTGGGAAAATTAGCACGGAAATACATGAAACAGATGTGCATATGGAAATAAAATATCCTCCTGAGGCAGGATACGGATGCACAGAACATCTAATATGTGCTGAACCCAATCAGCAACCAAATATTAACAGTAGTGACGGGACGCACGAATACGAGGCTCGGAGGCAGGCTCCGAAATTTCAATCCAGTCTGCTCGAAGCCAAAGGGCCGAGGCTTTGTATCCGAGCCACAATATCATGTGATTGATGACATTTGAAGCTTCGGACGTCAAGCAACCATCTAATGGGGGTTTTAAAGGCATGGCGCTTTCTAACCATGCTTAAAAACATATGAAACTAAATTAGACTACAGTCTAATTATCAAGAACTAATGAAATTCTCAAGCTGGTGAATGTCAAAACATTTCTGCTATACATCATTCATTAACAATAACAAACAGGTAGGCCCGATACCGCAGACTATTGTTAGAATTGGCTTTTAATTTCGGTAGGAACATCACCTGGCTGGTGGCTCAAAATGTAGAACTGTGGATGGCTATGCAGTTGTTTTACAAAGTCCGGTCCAAGTCCCAATAATTCCTTTCTCATATATGGTTTTGATGATAACACTGGCAACACTGCATTTGTAATTCCTACGTCAGGAATATTTTCTTGTCAGTTTTTAATATCACATCTTAAAATCGAGCATTGGATCCACCATATTTTATGAATGTTTTAACTCCAGCGTTTCTCTCGTAGAGATGTATCATTCAGATGTACAGGTGCTGGTCATATAATTAGAATATCATCAAAAAGTTGATTTATTTCAGTAATTCCAATCAAAAAGCGAAACCTGTATAATGTATACATTCATTCCACACAGACTGATATATTTCAAATGTTTATTCCTTTTAATTTTGATGATTATAACTGACAACTAATGAAAACCCCAAATTCAGTATCTTAGAAAATTAGAATATTGTGAAAAGGTTCAATACTGAAGACACCTGGTGCCACACTCTAATCAGCTAATTAACTCAAAACACCTGCAAAGGCCTTTAAATGGTCTCTCAGTCTAGTTCTGTAGGCTACACAATCATGGGGAAGACTGCTGACTTGACAGCTGTCCAAAAGACGACCATTGACACCTTGCACAAGGAGGGC
>JACXGI010010841.1:0-26539 GCA_016801175.1 Esox masquinongy
TGTGTGTGTGTGTGTGTGTGTGTGTGTGTGTGTGTGTGTGTGTGTGTGTGTGTGTGTGTGTGTGTGTGTGTGTGTGTGTGTGTGTGTGTGTGTGTGTGTGACATGGACAGAACAACGGTCATGGCCTGCCAAGGGTGTAGGTTTGTGTTGCATATAGGGTAGGACTGTCAGGGTCAATAGTTCCTGGGATTTTCATTATTTTCCAGAGGTCAAATTTACCTGTCTATAACACTGGGGAAGTCATGACCTCCTCTAAATCTACGCCCCTGTGGCTCACCCATATGTGTGTGTATGTGAACGTGTGTGGTCTTTACCCAGATTTTATCGTCCATTTCATGGGGTTAATTGTCTTTGTTTTAATAATTGATGAATTAAACAATTTCAGAAAGTGAATTTGTTTTTCTTTTATCTTTCACTAATAGATTAGATGTGCTTTAGTAATTATCCTCTCAGAAAGTCCAATGTGCTCCTCGTCTGCTTTATCTGTTCTTCAGCGGTGCTGAACCAATCTGATTCTGTTAAAGATTTCACTTCCAACCTACCCCAGTCATCAGTAAGCTCTGCTGGCCCTGTGCTCTGGCAGTGGGTACATGATCAGGGACGAAAGGAGGTGGTCCTCTGTGAAGTTATGAGTTTCCAACTGTATCCATCTTTACCCAAGATTTTATACGATTTTCGATCCCAACAGCCTGGCACTTTGCTGTCTTAGTTGACTCCTAATTGCTTCTAGTTGCTTATTTTACATTGTGGCTAAACTGTCATAATAAAGGGGATGTAAATGAGGGAAGGTTTGGCAATAGAGATTGACAGAATGGCTTTTGGGACAATGGGTTCTGTAGTCCAACACCCATCATTACATTTCATGCTGGGGCCATATGTATGCACACACCACTTTAAGTTGATTTGGATAAAAGCTTCTGCTAAACGGCATATGTTACATTATATTAACAACACAGCATTTGGGATTTTAATAGTTTTGGGTGGAGTAAAAGGTCAGTGTTATTCAGTGAGGACAGCAAGCCCAATTTGCCCCTGCGTCCATCTGCTACATTTCCTCTTCAAGAGAAGTCCCACTAGGTCAAAGGAATGACTCTATCCTGATGTGACCAGGACACGTGCAGAGCATCACCAGAACGGGGAAGAGGCACTCTGTCCATGTCACCTGTCATCACAGCTTCTATTACATAAACCCATTTAGCTATCAAGGGGATTTAATAGAAATATTTCTTCACAACTGATTTCCCTGTACTTTCCTACTCTATAGTAGGGCTGTAGAGCACCACAACATCACATACTGGGAATAAAAAAAACATTATGTCCCATTCAGATCTTTGGGATGAATTTTATGATAAATGAGAAATACACAAACGTTGCCAAATAGTATGTTTTATTTTACAAAAACATACATTTCAAAATGCATCAGAAGATGTCATTCGGACAATTCTTTATATTTCACAGCACAAATGTATCCCAGTGTTTTTCTCCCCGTATGGCATTTGTGTTCGTGCCAGTGACAACGGTTTCCTTTCCTTGGACTCATTTACCCCCACCCAGGCCTTTGTGTTCAGAAACTGTATCGGTCTTTATCATGAGTAAACAGCAACCGGGTTACACTCCTGTCTACTGTCGACTGTGCCCACTCTGACACCGCGAGTAAAGAATTAATCCCCTCCCCCTCTCATACACCATTATGTGACAGAAATCTGAGGTGTGTATGGCCTGTCCCAGACTTCTCAGGATGTAAACCAAAACACAGCATGAACGGCCTGCCGTGTGTTTGATAGGGGATCGAATTGTCATTCTGTGCAGGTCCCTGAGAACGGAGAAAAAGTGTAGGTAACATTTTAAGCAGCGTGGAGAACAGGCAGTTCGGGAGGTTGATGGATGACTTTTGCTGGCAGTAAAATGTTATAGTGTTTCCCCCTCTTCATCTCCTTTGATATTAAATTGCACATTATCTGTGCATTCGTAATGGCGCACGAGCTCCAGTCATATTAGCTGGACTCCGTTGGATCTCTGAGCTGGCATAAGTGATTTAAGCAGATCCTTCAGAATGCATTTTCGTCCGACATGTACTTTTGATTTCGTTTTCAGGTTAGCGTGACCTTATGAATATATATTAAAGGGTGGAGTAATTGATCTTGAATAAAACGTAGGCTGTGTGTGAGCGTGTGTGCTCCAATCATAACTGTTAGCCATCGGATGCAGAATGAGCGTGCGGTCAATCATTCTTCATGAAGGGGACGGCGCATCGGCTAGCAAGCTGTCTGCTCCAGGAACATGTGTTGTGTTGAACATTAGCAGGTTATTGGAGTCTGTTCCCGGGTCTCTGTCTGTGTCACTGCTTCAACACATGTCAGGTGTTGCTTTTATACCTCATTTCACAATCTTGGCTCAACTTCTGTTGTTTTTCTACTCCCCAATTCCGGATATTGAAATTTGCAGGAACAATTCAACTCTAGCTCAACTGATTCCCCTAATCAAGGGCCTGGTGATTAGTTTACATGTTAAATCAGGTGTGCAAGCTCTGAATTTCATCAAATACGTGTGATAGCTCGGGATCCTTGAGGTTTGAGAACCACTGTGTGGAATGACTAACAATTAGACTCAACTTGAATTAAGCTCTTACATAAAGCACATAGCATCTAGCAAGTTGCTTGAATCCAGCAATTTCTACGTCATAATGAACAGAATAAAGAGATCTGCGGAGGACTCATAATTACTGCAATAATGAATGATAACCTGCTTTTACATTAAAGATCTATACCACCAATTAAACATTTCTGCTTGATGTGCTGTCATCCTACTTTCACAAAAAGGCTTAGCTAATTAACTGAAGGAAAAAGGATTGCTTTCAGCAGCCATGTGGGGACATAGGTAAAGCCCATAGCAATGGCAGGTCTGTTATTTAGGTTGGCTTCGGTCTGAAACAGACCTTCACAGGAAAAAACCTTGGGAGCAAAAATGAACACCTGCAGGACTACCAGTCCCAGGAGGGTGAAGATACCTGCAGGACTTCCTTCTGTGTAACCTTCAGGGGTTGTCAGGCCGAGAGGAGAGTTGCCGGGTGTTTAAACAGACGGGTCCACTGTGGCTGTCTCTCCCTGACTGGGGACAGTGCGTGACTCGCTGTGTGGCGTTGGGCAATGTAGACTTTACACAGGAGGCTGCGCTGAGGATTCCAAATGTGACAGCAGGCCTTTCGGGCAGCCAGAGGCGGAGAAACACACAGACACACAATTAAAATATATGCACGCCTGGGCACACGCGTACTGGCACATACGAATACATGGATACACACACACACACCCACACACACACACATTCTCCACGGCTTTGCCAAAGTAGGGAAAAAGTGCCATTAAATGGTAACTCAATCCCATGATTCATTAAAGTCAATCAGGGGTGGCTGTGGTCTGACGGCTCTACCGTCTCACTACGCAGTTAGCACTTAGTTATGAACCAGGAAGACAGCAGCACTGGACACCTTTCATCCACAAAGACAGGACACCAATGGAGGGGGGGGGGGAGACGGAGGGCAGATATTTATAGAGAGATGAGGATGGATAGTGACAGATTAAGAGGAGAGAGGGATAGAAGTAGTTGAGTCAAGGAGGTGGAAAGTTCAGGGGTTGAAAGCGGGCGAGAGGGGAGCACAGATTTTGAAAGAGAAAAATGGAGATTGATGGAGACACAGGGAGAGGTGGAGGGGAGGGAGCTGAGAGAAGGAGGGAAGGAGGAGGCGAAGGTTTGAGTGCCAACGGCACCACGCCAGCATCATGCAGCGGCAGTATTTCCCTCTCAGAGATGAGTAAATAACCATCCTTCCAGCCGCATTCCAGCCCCTTTATCATTAAAAAGTAATTAATCAACTGATCGCACCACTGCACCTTCTGAAATAGCTCCCGATAATCACATCCTATTGGCCAAAGGTGCTGTCATAAGGCTGCCAGTGTGACTACCAGGTCACTCTACCCATCACCTATTTATGAGGGAGTTTTCCCTCAATGCCAATGAATGATGTGCCACTGAATGCAGGCGAGGGTTAGAGGCCAAAGTGGACGTGTAAAAAAAACTAGTTATGATATAGTCCCTAAGGCGCACGTAACAAATGCTGTATGGTGACCCGCGAAGAGGCTGAACAAAGCTGATTTATGGAGAGTTCAGGTTCAATTCGCTTAGTATAGATCTATCTGTTTATTATGGAAGAGTGGCTGCTTTTGGGAGGGAGGGTGAGAGAGACACGAGCAGCTGTTCATTCAACTACTGTTGGTCCCAGAACCCAGCATTCTACTGGTGGCAAATCGGCGCAAGATTTGCACATCTTAAGCCTAGCCCCCTGCCCAGCATTTGGCATTCATCCTTTTACATTGTGAGTTAAACACAAAGCCCACGTGTCTAATTAGCTGTGTGTAGCCTAAATACACCCAGCCTGTATTCAGGCTTTTGTATACAGTATATTATGTACAGAACATTTGTAGCTCAGTATGTAAGACCTGGGCTGTGGGTTTAATTCCCGTCAGCTGCTAGTATGAAAAAAGGGAAAATGTATGCATTCGCTTAGGGATGCACCGATCAGCTTTTTTCAGGGATATATCGTTGGTTATTCTGCTGGATCTGCCTGTCACAGGCCGATACCGATCTATTTTTGTTGATTGTTGACACATTTTTTTTCCTGTGGATATGGTTGACAGACTTATTCTTTTGAGAAATAAGCCTCTTATTGTGTAGCATTGCACCAACATTTTAAAAGATTATGGTATAATCTTTTTTTTTTGTTATCATAGAAGGGTGTGTATAGGAGCAGTTGGCAAGAATAATGAAAAAAATACTGTGATATTTCAAAAGGTAAACATATAGTATATGTTGACTTATTTACTGTTAATTGCAATGAGACTTATTAGGCATGAATGTTTCTTGTCAATAATCTCTATAGACTCTACTCACCATCCAGGGGTTTGAATTTGTTCCTGCTATCGACAAAGTTGTTAACAATATTTTTATTTCTCAATTAGTGGCATCTGTTTAGAGCCAGAGTCGTCGTCTTTTTTATAGGTTTCATGACCTCATCTGCACTGCAAAATGATGAATTACTCTGTTTTCTTAGTTTCACTTACTGGGGCAAAAAGTAATGTTTTGAAAAACTTTGTTGATAGCGAGGAACAAATTGAAGGAAAAAAGTTTTACGATTCCGATTGGTCGGTGCATCCCTACACTCACCACTGTAAGTCACTCTGGAAAAGAGTGTCTGCTAAATATCTTCGATGTCCTGTAATGTAATTGAATATACAGTGTTGATTCCCTCACCCTGTAGCCTGTGGAATCATTTTGTTCCCGCTTTTCTCACCACTCCTCTATATCGCACTGTGACATTCAAGTCTTTGGCGAACAGACTGCCACTTTGTTCCACAGTGTTCGCCTCCCCCTGAAATTCATGGTTAACTTGCCCTCTTTCCCCTCCTGACCCAGCTGGCTATCTTCACTCTGAGCTCCGTGAGTGATAAGAGCATTTCATAGCCACTCTCCAGTCCCAGTTGTCTCCTATGTTCTGCAGCACCCATCATCAATTTATGAAGCCTCTGCAGGCAACATTTTACAACCAGTACCTACATGGCCTTTTCTCAGTGCAGAAAGACCTTAAATGGCACCATCCATTCTTCTGCATTTTCTGTACATACAGAATGAGCTTCACTGTCAAACGGCCAGTTTGTCCGAAAGCAGGCACGCTGTACAATTTGGAGAGCTTTCCCCCCTTAAAAGTATGTTTGCTGTCAAATGTGTTCACCTCCCTTGGACTTCTCTGTTTATTATTGTACAACATGAAATCAAAATGGATTTAATAAGAAAGCCCATAAAGTCAAAGTGAAAAATCTTGCGTAAGTATTCACCCCCTTTAGTCAGTGTTTGGTAGAGACTCCTTTGGTATCAATTACAGCAATGATTCTAATTTGGATTAGCCACTACCAGATTTGATCTCTAGACAGTTATACAAACAGTTGAATAAAAGTTTAAAATATTGTATTGCCAAAACATGTCTTGCCTGTCAACATATTATTCTCCAACACAAACAACAACGAATGGACAACAAGAGTTCCAGCTGATCTGCCTTAACTACTATCACTACAATATCATGTTGAATAACAAATTTCAGCATACATTTTGAAATGAATAATTAAGAGAATTCAGTACAGGGTTAAACTTCAGGTGACAAATAGAACTAAGTGCATCACTAATTACATTAAATAAATAAATAATAATACTATCAATATATGCATTAACAGTAAGTTATTCTAAATAAGAGCAACTGCTAAATGGAAAAAATGTTAACGTAAAATGTAAATGTATTGGGCCTATTATAAATGACTGTGTCAAAGCAACAGTCAGTCACTAGGTTGACATGTCAAAGCAACAGTCAACACTGCTTGACATGTCCATCAAAGTCCAACTTCTATCCCTGAAAATGATTTCATAGATAGATAGATAACAGGCAAAACAAATGAGCCAACTAACGCCATGTTGTCCCTAGCAAAATCTAACGTCATTACAGCAGGTAATTATCCTAATCTGAGTCCAAACGTTCTGAAAACGGTGTTGTGCATTAGGGATGTTGAGATTCATTTGCATCCATCTGCTAGTTGTTTTTTCAGACCTGCAGTCCCAAAGCTGGAGGAGGTGAGGCCTGGTCTGCATTCCAATACAGCAGCAGGTGTGTGAGACATTTGCAAGGTATATTGTCATTAGTATGACAAGTCTTCACACTAGCTTTAGATGATATAACAGATCCTGCACAGCTAAGTGGTGATTTTCTCAAGCAGTGTGTAGCTCAGAGTCTTCTGCTTAAATATAGAAAGTGTAAATGGCGTAAAAAGGATTGGCAAACACGAAAGTTACCACACTTTCAACGGGCGTGTGGGGAAGGTTTCTTGAAATATAACGTTCAGTAGACATCATCTGACTAAGAGCTCGAGCGCCATTCAATCTGCACAAATGTTTGTAGAACTTGTCACTTTAGCAAGCATTTTGTCACATTTAAATGGTTTTTGGAATTCCCCATGTGGGCTATGCCATTAAATGTCCATTTAATAAGATTGGCTGTGTAATAATTTTAGTGCAGCATTTCTGCTAAAAATATCAAAAGGTTGTCATTATGTGGAACGATCATTCTGCAATATATTTTGTGGTGCCTGTAGTGAAAATTGCCAGGACATCACAAAGATCAAATAGTTTTTCCCAATTGCGCAATAGAGGTGCACATAATTTGCCAGCTCCACAATTTGTTTGCTGCCAAATATGTCTTGAACCATTAATATCTGTAATTTCAGACCCTTTTGTATAGTGTTTACAGGAATGCATACATGAAAATTACTTAAAAAGCAAATTTGAAGATTCCTGCTACAGTAGCTACATAATGTATACAATACAAGAGTATACAAAAAGAAGTGTATACCTCATGTGGATGTGGGTTTTACTCTGCTTTGTCGACAATACTGCACCGTTCAAATGGCATTGGCATACAGCCGAGGGTAGGTGGGGCTATAATGTAGCTTGTGCTTTCCTTAGTGAAATGGATCACGGATGGGCTGTGGGCCCGGGAACTGGGTCCGTCAGCCTTGTAATGAGTCTCCGCAGGGCTCAGCCAGCCAGCCCTGGACTCCCTTCCTACCATGTGAAAGACAGACCGACAGGGTGGCTGTAGAGAAGCTGGCGCAGGGCTCCACTCCGTGACACACCCCGTTACTCTCCCTCCCCCTGTCCATGTCCCCAGAGAGGGGAGACTGCAGTGGTTTAGGGAGAGTGAGGGTGGTTCTGGTTCGGCCTGCGCCAGCCTCATTAGCTGCGAACGCCCTCTCCCTTACTTCAGAACGCTGCAGGGTTATTGTCTCCCACAACAGCTGCTAACTATAAAGCCCGTAAATCACTGCCTAACTTACGAATTCACAGCTCTTTAACAGAACTCTGGTTCCAGTGTTGAAACAAACGCTATGAATCCATTTAATTTCCCCCTCAGTCCTGCCCTGTCAGAACGGTTGTTTTCCATACCTGGTTTTTCAGTGTGTCTTTGCCGGGTGGCAGAGAGGTCCATGTAGTCAAGTCCATGCACTCTATTTGGCACCATGTGTTTCCCAGCCTCTATTCTGGGGACTTGCGGAATAACATGTTTAGTGAGGTATTGATTGAGGGACCCATCAACAACTCTGTGAGGTAGTCAACCTCTACTCGGAGCATTGATAGGTTTGAATGCATGCCACTGACATTCGTTTTGCCCTTGACATTTGTGTACATTTATGTGCTGGTCTGTTCCGGTCTGCCAACTGCAGTTTACTTATGTCCTTATTTGTGCCACTTGACCATATAACGAGATGTGATAGAGCAAGTTTCATGAGAACGGATGACGTGCCCATCGGTGGCATGGTGACGCATGTCGGACTGAAAAGTAATGGCCTCTCATTTTGTCCTAATATCAGATAAAATGGAACTTTATTAAAGTTACACAGTACAGCACCCCATAACCCTGTGTGAAAACTTTAGCACCCCCTGAGCCACTTTCAGCAGCGATGAGTACATTGATTACAGTGGTGTGGAGAATGTGACTCACTTTCTCCACGCAGAACTGCTTTGCTTCAGTGATATTTGTGGGTTTTGATCTGCATCAGGCTAGGTGGTTTCCACCTTGCCCTTACTAGGCTTTTTAAAATTACCCAAATATATATTAAAAATAAATACCAGTTATCTATTAGATGCTGTTGACCTGCTGCTCTTATTTAACTGTTGGTTTATTAAAAGCAAGGAATGGCAATCATCTGACAATGCTTCCTTTGCTGCATTGTCTCTGAGCTTTACTTGAGGTTTGCTCTTAGTTATGGTGAATCCAAATTATTACAGATGACTAAGTGTGAAGCCGCTCCCTCAGAAACGCCATTCCCCCTGCAGCTGCCAGTGTCAGCACGGTTTAGAGAGAATTCAATCAGGGCGTGTTCCGTCTGTGCTTCCCCCTCAAGGTGGCCTCCAAGATTTAGTCAAATCAAAATGAAATCTGACTCTGGGAAAAATGCATCAGAAGGTGAAAATTGGAGGGAGACGGAAGTCAGAATGTGTAACTGTGAAGTTTGTCTGTTACCCTTAACGCAGGTCCTCTTGGCGTGACCTCTGGGTTGGCACCCTGGCTGTCAGGTTTGATGCTGAGTGTACTCACCTTGTCATAGGAATGTAGCCGTCCAAGCCCCCCTGTCCCTCCCCAGAGTCCCTGGCAGACAGGAACATATTCTGCTCCACGGCTCTCAGCGCTGTGACCATTTTAGCACTGTCATCGGCTGTTGCTTCTTGTTATGCTCTCTCTGTCTGTCTTTGTCTCAACTTCCATCTCTCTCAACCCAGTCTCCCTCGACCCAGTCTCTCTCTCTCTCTCTCTCTCTCTCTGATAACCTGCATAATGCTCATTAGGTAAGGATACCCGAGCTCTTGAAACCAGTTTGACACATAAAACTGAAATAATAGTTCTAATTTGACAAGTCCAGGTAGTCCGTCTCTGTTTTATTGAGCTTTCCTCCGTTTGCTGCCTAATGAATGAAACCTTAGAGAACTTGTGAGATCATAGCAGTATTCTGGCTTCTGGAGTCAGTCAGTCGCCTTGAGTCACACAATGCTAGTTATAATTGGATGCGTTATGAAACCTGCCTCGTTATGAATATTAACTAGGATGTGAATTTGGAGCGTGCCTGGAACTGGAGGTCTGGATGCAGTGTTTGGATCAGGACCGAGGATGTGAGGAAGAGCATGAGATTTCCTATTTACTTATTTCTGTTAATATTATCTGTGGACGTGCTAGATAGTCAGTAGCCAAAATTGGGTCGCGATGCCAGCCAGAGTCTATTCCATTAATGTGAACTCAGGCGATAATTTGGCTAATAATATTACTCATCGAAACGCCTTGAACTTCAGGAAAGCATGTGTAGTAGAGCTATTTTCCGTTTCACTCTCTTGTAACTAAATAAAACCTGAATAAAACTGTTCCACAAAAAAATGAAGAGGAAAATTAACACATTGTTTGTTTCCAGTTTGAATTGCAGAGCAGATGGGAGGGATTAGTTCCTAGGGAGAAACATCATGACGCCAATTCCTGTTGGTGTGACAGCACCCCCTGTCATGGTGTACGGTGCTCCTCTAAGGATACTTCAGTATGGCTCCTCCTTCTCTTTCCCCATGGTGTACGGTGCTCCTCTAAAGATACTTCAATGTGGCTCCTCCTCCTACTTCTCCATTGTATACGGTGCTCCACTAAAGATACTTTACTGTGGCTCTCCTCCTAAACCATGGTGTGCAGTGCTCCTCTAAAGATGCTTTACTGTGGCTCCTCCTCCTGTGTCCCAGAGAGGTGTACATTGGATTATATCAGGTGTCAGCAACCTAAGGCAAATGTGCCAAGAGTGACACTCAAGGGTATTTGTTTGGCACCCCAAGGCTTTGCATAATAATTACTATTTTTATGAATTCCATTATAATTGCTCAGCTTGTCTAAAAATAGATTAGTTTTACTAAGGGCCAAGCGGTTGGCTTCTATGTTGTGAAACTGTCAGACCTCAACTGTACAACTTCACTTTGAAGCAAGACATGAGAAAAACTTCACAAATGAGGCAAACAGGTCTGACTAAATCCTTAGGGCTGTGTCTAGATGCTAAAAGCAAAGAAGTGTGTTCACGAATCTATGTGCAGCAAAAAATTATCACGCTACCAAGCGGAGCTACAAAGTTGTGCAGTGCATTGAGAAACATGGAAAACCATTTACTGGGAGGAGGAGGGTCAAGGAGGGTTTCCTCAGTAGTTTGGAGGCTTGATGGATTGTCTAAAACACAACCAGGTGTCTTTTATACAGGTAACGAGCTGAGATTAGGAGCACACTCTTAAAGGGAGTGCTCCTAATCTCAGCTTGTTACTTGTATAAAAGACACCTGTCCACAGAAGCAATCAATCAAACAGATTCCAAACTCTCCACCATGGCCAAGACCAAAGAGCTGTCCAAGGATGTCAGGGACAAAATTGTAGACCTACACAAGGCTGGAATGGGCTACAAGACCATCGCCAAACAGCTTGGTGAGAAGGTGACAACAGTTGGTGCGATTATTCGCAAACGGAAGAAACCCAAAAGTACTGTCAATCTCCCTCGGTCTGGGGCTCCATGCAAGATCTCACCTCGTGGAGTTGCAATGATCATGAGAACAGTGAGGAATCAGCCCAGAACTACACGTGAGGATCTTGTCAATGATCTCAAGGCTGCTTGGACCATAGTCACCAAGAAAACAATTGGTAACACACTACGCCGTGAAGGACTGAAATCCTGCAGCGCCCGCAAGGTCCCGCTGCTCAAGAAAGCACATGTACAGGCCCGTATGAAGTTTGCCAATGAACATCTGAATGATTCAGAGAAGAACTGGGTGAAAGTTTTGTGGTCAGATGAGACCAAAATCGAGCTCTTTGGCATCAACTCAACTTGCCGTGTTTGGAGGAGGAGGAATGCTGCCTATGACTCCAAGAACACCATCCCCACCGTCAAACATGGAGGTGGAAACATTAGGCTTTGGGGGTGTTTTTCTGCTAAGGGGACAGGACAACTTCACCGCATCAAAGGGACAATGGACGGGGCCATGTACCGTCAAATCTTGGGTGAGAACCTCCTTCCCTCAGCCAGGGCATTGAAAATGGGTCGTGGAAGGCAACAAAGGAGTGGCTCAAGAAGAAGCACATTAAGGTCCTGGAGTGGCCTAGCCAGTCTCCAGACCTTAATCCCATAGAAAATCTGTGATGGGAGCTGAAGTTTTGAGTTGCCAAACGTCAGCCTCGAAACCTTAATGACTTGGAGAAGATCTGCAAAGAGGAATGGGACAAAATCCCTCCAGAGATGTGTGCAAACCTGGTGGCCAACTACAAGAAACGTCTGACCTCAGTGATTGCTAACAAGGGTTTTGCCACCAAGTACTAAGTCATGTTTTGCAGAGGGGTTGAATACTTATTCCACTCATTAAAATGCAGATCAATTTATAACATTTTTGACATGTGTTTTTCTGGATTTTTTTGTTGTTATTCTGTCTCTCACTGTTCAAATTAACCTACCATTAAAATTATAGACTGATAATTTCTTTGTCAGTGGGCAAACGTACAAAATCAGCAGGGGATCAAATAATTTTTTCCCTCACTGTACTTCATCTAAAGTATGTCGTCCATAAATCATCTTTATGAAACAAAATATTGGTAGGCCTATTAAAACCACTAAAATTGTGATTAAATGAAGGCTGCCAACTTGCAAACTAAAATTACTGTCAGTAATTGTCAGATCGAAACATTTTTTAACTGTTATTTTACCAGGCAGCCGGCGAATAATTACATATGTTACAAAATTGTCAAACCAATCAATCAAATTTATTTATGAAGTCCTTTTTACATCAGCAATTGTCACAAAGTGCTTTTACAAAACACCCAGCCTGAAACCCCAAGGAGCAAGCAACAACAGTGTTGATGCGCAGGCTGGGAAAAAACCCCTAAAAGGGGCCGAAACTTAGGAAGAAACCTAGAGAGGAACCAGGCTTGGAGGTGTGACCAGTTCTCTCCTGGCTGTGTCAGGTGAACATTTTAAGAGTCAAAATTTTAGTAATTAATAAATGCATCTGGGCAGTGTCCAGAGTCTATAAAACATAATCCAGGTCAGAAGCATGACCAGATGACCTTGGGGGAAGAATGTTCAGTGGACTGGCAGCTGGAACGGTCAGGTATCGTCTTGATCTGCAACACAACCAGGAGGACTTTGGACAGGGACAGCTATGAGCCTGGTACTCTTGAGGTGTGGTCCAAGACCTCATGTCCTCCTACTGTACGTTTAAACAGAGCAGGAGACAAGGAAACTTTAGAGAGCGCATTCCTTAGATTTACACAGATTTACAGTGGAGAAGGAGAACTGACCCTACTCCCCCAGCACAATAATATAGCAGCATAAAACCTTGGGGCTGCGACAGGGGGTCCAATGACACTGTGGCCCTATCCGGGGGAGGCCCTGGGCATGTTTTGCTTTATAGGTTAACAATAAAACCTTAAAATCAGCCCTAACCTTAACAGGAAGCCAGTGTAAAGAGGCTAGTACTGGAGTAATGTGTTCAAATTCTTTAGTTCTAGTTAGGATTCTAGCAACCATGTTCAGCACTAGTTGACGTTTATTTATTGATTTATCAGGGTAACCGGAGAGAAGAGCATTGCAGTAATCTAATCTTGAAAGCACGAAAGCATGGATTTGTTTTTCTGCATCAGTTTTTGATAAAATGTTTTTGAATTTTGCAATGTTCCGAAGATTGAAAAAAGCCAAAAGTCAAAAGAAAATTAAGAAATGGGCAGGACAGGTGGACAAGGACGAGTCCGTAGAATCTGGAAGCATTTAGTTTTCTTATTTTTATTTTTCCACTTTCAAACAGAAGGGGTTGTGCACACAAACAAAGTAGCAGCCGTTGACTGCAGGCCAAGGCTTTTAGTCATACAACTCTTCTGGATTTTGATAAAACAAAAACAAAAAAATTAACAGGAAACACCCAAAGGCAAGAAGAGGCCTGTCAAGTGGAATGATCACCTCTAAACAACTTTGTGCTGTGTGACAGGCTCCACGGTTCTCCGGCAGCTTCTCCACATGGTTAACTCACCCACCCCCCACCAGGAAACAGCACCTGTTTTTCTAAGGGACAGGGAGAGAGATAATTACCCCCACAGGTGCCACGGTGTTTGCCTGATTGGCCATTACTCATGTGCTGAGCGGGGCTACTGGGTCTTAGGCACCGCCCCCTGTCAGACCTGTCACGATATTCAACCATTTTATCTGAATAATATATATTCACATATTGCAAGCAGATACAGACGGGTGACACATTAAAGGGAAAGACAACGTAAAGTGTGTCATTAAGGTGTTGGGCCAACACAAACCCCCCGAAACAGCTGTGCCTTGCATACAGTGAGGGAAAAAAATATTTGATCCCCTGCTGATTTTGTACATTTGCTCACTGACAAAGAAATGATCAGTCTATAATTTTAATGGTAGGTTTATTTGAACAGTGAGAGACAGAATAACAACAAAAAAATCCAGAAAAACGTTTGTCAAAAATGTTTTGCATTTTAAATTGATTTGCATTTTAATGAGTGAAATAGATATTTGATCTACTCTCAATCAGAAAGATTTCTGGCTCCCAGGTGTCTTTTATACAGGTAACGAGCTGAGATTAGGAGCACACTCTTAAAGGGAATGCTCCTAATCTCAGCTTGTTACCTGTATAAAATACACCTGTCCACAGAAGTTAGCAATCAATCAATCAGATTCCAAACTCTCCACCATGGCCAAGACCAAAGAGCTGTCCAAGGATGTCAGGGACAAGATTGTAGACCTACACAAGGCTGGAATGGGCTACAAGACCATCACCAAGCAGCTTGGTGAGAAGGTGACAACAGTTGGTGTGATTATTCGCAAACGGAAGAAACACAAAAGAACTGTCAATCTCCCTCCATGCAAGATCTCACCTCGTGGAGTTGCAATGATCATGAGAACGGTGAGGAATCAATAAGAACACCATCCCCACCGTCAAACATGGAGGTGGAAACATTATGCTTTGGGGGTGTTTTTCTGCTCAGGGGACAGGACAACTTCACCGCATCTAAGGGACGATGGACGGGGCCATGTACCGTCAAATCTTGGGTGAGAACCTCCTTCCCTCAGCCAGGGCATTGAAAATGGGTCGTGGATGGGTATTCCAGCATGACAATGACCCTAAACATACAGCCAAGGCAACAAAGGAGTGGCTCAAGAAGAAGCGCATAAAGGTCCTGGGGTGGCCTAGCCAGTCTCCAGACCTTAATCCCATAGAAAATCTGTGGAGGGAGCTGAAGGTTCGAGTTGCCAAACGTCAGCTTCGAAACCTTAATGACTTGGAGAAGATCTGCAAAGAGGAGTGGGACAAAATCCCTCCTGAGATGTGTGCAAACCTGGTGGCCAAGTACAAGAACATTTGACCTCAGTGATTGCTAACAAGGGTTTTGCCACCAAGTACTAAGTCATGTTTTGCAGAGGGGTCGAATACTTATTTCACTCATTAAAATGCAAATCAATTTATAACATTTTTGACATGGGTTTTTCTGGATTTTTTTGTTATTCTGTCTCTCACTGTTCAAATAAACCTTCCATTAAAATTATAGACTGATCATTTCTTTGTCAGTGGGCAAACATACAAAATCAGCAGGGGATCAAATACTTTTTTCCCTCACTGTAGCTTCTACAAGTCTCTGGAGGTCTACTGCAGGGATGGAACACTTTCCAAAAGATGCTCCCTCATTTTCTGTTTTGATGGGAGTGCTGGGGAGCGCGGTCCAAAACCCCCCATAGGTATTCAGTTGGGTTGAGATCTGGTGATTGCGAAGGCCAAAGCATATGATTCACATAATTTTCATACTCCACAAACCATTCGGGGAGCCCTCGTGCCACGTGGATGGGGCCATTTGGGGCCATGGATGGGGCCATCTTAAAGGACGCCCAATAATGAACTCTTTCAAAGTCACTTAGAAAGTCACTTAGTCACCTTTCTTCTTGCCATCTTGATCCAAAATCCAGGTCATCTGGGCCTGCTCAATATTTTATACATGCCACAGAGCATCATAGGATGATCATGCAGTAAACCTGTATGGAAGCATCTGCATTTCTTATGTTCTTCCACTCATTTAATCAGGATTTGTATGTCTTTTTCATAACAGTTTTGAATGTTCATTAAATGATTTAATTAAAATATAATGATTTAATTAAAATATAATAAGAATCGTGTCTTCAAATTCTTAAAACTATTGATGCATTGGACTTTTTTGCTGTGCTATCAAAATGAGTAATCAATTTTTTTCTATTAGAATTGTGTAATTTCTCTAGTATCATATCGAAGTTTAAAATTCTGGTATTGCAACATCCCTATTTAGAACCAATTCTTAGTTACAGCAATGGAGAATAATATGGGGGTAGGGGACAAAATGACATAGCTTTTGCTTGAGATTGCAAGCGTCTCACCTTGCAATCTCAAAGTCTTGGAATATACACACCCCGGGGTATTTGATTATATTTTGCCCAAAGTATGGTAATTGAGTTACAGTATTATAGTAATTTAACGGACGCTTTTAGTCAATGTCAGTCCCCATCTCTCAGTGCAGCGGGCCCTCCGTTCACCTGTGATCATTCAAGAAAACCAGCTCAGAAATACAAGGCCGAAGACTGATGCCGAGTAACCAAACTGTCTCAGAAATGCCTTACCAACCAGAAATGATTTGTTGACCTGGTCAGATTCCAAGTTTTCCAAGTGGACATTCATATCTAAAGACCATGCGTCTTCTACAGTGTTTTCCACCGTATTGAAGTGTGCTGAAGATCCTTCACATCTAAAATTCAGCACTTCACTGATATTACATTGTGCGGTTGTTTATCGCACCACAGTCTGAGGTCAAGGAGGAAAAAACACTCATAAAGAACGTCTGACTTGCTCTGGCAGGGCCACGGTGTGTTTTGTATTCATCTATGAACGTGATGTTAGGAGTGGATGAGATGGCTGGGCTTGTTTTCTCTTTACAGTGAAGGTCAATGTCTGAAGAGGCACTCAAGGCATTAAAAATACAATATCTCTATAGGTAGGTTGTGTCTAAGACACCGTATCTCATTTCTAACGGTGTGCGCGTGCGCATGCGTGTGCAGAATTCCCTGTAAAACAGTTTAGTAAGTGGGGGTGCATGTGGAGGAGGGATAGAGTCTTTATTAGAGGGTCAGGCCATGTGGTGCGATTTGTCATTCGTTACTGCAGCAACAGCTGCAGAATATTTTCACCTGGACAGTTTAAGGCAATGAATAGTATCAAAATCCAGCTGGGCCCGGACCTACAGAACAACACACATACTGCGTAATGTGCATATCCAAAGCGTTTCTATCAAGAAAGTCATAAAATGGTGTTTACAGTCTCTCTCCTGCTCTATTTTCTGACAAACGAATCGGGAAATCTAGATTTATAGTGGAGGATGTGTATCTGCCTGCGTTAGATAGCCAAAGTGTCTCTTGGAAAGCTCCTATTATATTTTTTTTGGAACAGGGTTAATTTTTCAAGATGCATGATTTTAATATGGGAGGCAGATATTATAATCCGCAGCCATGGTCACTCTGGGGTAAGCTATTTTCTGGCATATCTCTTGAGGGAGACCTTGTGCTCCTGAGAGTGATTTAAAATTTATAACGGGCATGGCCTCCTCACATGCACGCATTCCTCTGAAGTTTTGGGGAGCTGGCCAACCCAATCTCAATCAAAGCACTTCACCATGAGAACTGTATGTTAATTTGTCATTACTTACGGTGGGTATAGATAGTCACCACCCCCTTTCAGAACGTTCACCTTTTGTTGCCTTACAGACTGAAATGAAGACACATGAAATCAGATTTAATCCAGCTTTTTTTTACACAGAGTAACACAAAATATCCCAGTGAAAAAATCCTCTGAAAATGAATTTTAAACTGTAAAATACCAAATTAGGAAAAGTGAACACCCCCCTTAGAATTGCAATTGCAGTTTTGCAGTTTAAAACCAACCACCTTCCAGATTACAAATCTGGCTTCCATGTGTGGTCAGTCGTGTGACTTTGATTAGTTCAGAATAAAAGCAGTTGTTCATAGTGGACTTCAATGCTTAATAGTGCAATTCAAGGCACAAGTCAGGGGATGGATATAAAAAAGATTTCAGAGCCTTTGTCTATTTGTCGGTGCTCATTTAAGACCATTATTAAGAAGTGATAGGCGTATGGTGCCACCCAGAGCTTGCGTAGATCCGGCAGTTCCACCAAACTGGATTACTGGGAAATTGATCAGAGAGGCTACCAAGAAGCCAATGGCAATTTTGAAGGTGCTTCCGGCCTTTATGGTCAAGGCTCTTAGGGAGGGAGGCAGGAAAAACAAACACTCCTCAAAAAGGCAACATCAGGTCTCATTTGCCAAAATTCACATTATAGATTCCGAAGTTGGGAAAGGTGCTGTAATGAGACCAAAATTGAAACTTATTGGCCTGAATGCAAAATGATCTGTCTGGCGAAAACCCAATACATCTTCTCGTCCGTAGAACACCATGTCTATAGTAAAGCAGGGCGGTGGAAGCATCCTGTTGTGGGGGTGTTTCTCTTCAGCAGGGCCTGGAACACTTGCCATGATAGATGGGATGATGGACAGTGCGAAATACCTTGAGATTCTTGAGGAGGACATGCTGCCCTCTGCTAGGAAGTTGAAGATGGGAAAATGGTTAATGTTTCAACATGACAGTGACCCAAAGGACACCTCCAACGCAACCGTACTGTGGCTAAAGGACAAGAAGGAGAATGTCTTTAAATGTGACGCATTCAGAGCACTGATCTAGATCCCATTGAGAATCTGTGGAATGAATTGAAGAGTGCAGTCCATGATTGGTCATAATGCAATTTGACTGAGCTTGGACAATTCAGCAAGGAAGAATGACCAAATATTGCACAGTCTAGGTGTGAAAAAGTTAGTAGAGACTTATTTAATGAGACACAGCTGTATTTCAAACAAAAGGTGGTTTCACCAAGTATTAATTCCAGGGGTCCAGGGATGTTCATTTACCCCAATAGGGCATTTTACAGTTTAATGTTCATAAATGTTTCAATATCGCTTGGATATTGTGAGCATATAGCTGAAAGTCTAATTTAACATGTTTCCATTTCAGCCTGTAAGGCAACAAAAGGTGAACATTTTGAAATAGGGTGGTGTCTTTCGATACCCCCTGTATCTGTGCCTTGAATATATATGCACATATGGATGTGTTTAAACTCTGCATTAATACGTGATGTACTTTGCCAGCCTAATATACAGAATAGGCATCAGATAGACCAGCAGGTACAGTGTTGGGCCAGTAAGCATAATTGCTTCTGTAAGTCACTCAGGATAAGAGCATCTGCTAAATGACTAAAATGGAAATGTATTGTGAAATGGTACAGATGTTCAATTCAAATCATCCAGGGTTTTCTCTGGATAATAAAGAGGCCTAGTCTAAGGCTTAGAAGTGGCAAATGGCTTAGTCGTTTTGCCAGCGTGGCTGAATTTTGTTTGGCGCTCTTGGAAAGAACATTTTAGATGCCCCTATTTAAGCAGTGCATAAATGTTATAATATGATGTTGGCAACTTTCCTTTTAGATAGATTTGGCTCTGAGCTAATTTCTAAGAGCAAACCTGAAATTTACAAGAATTCTGGCAACTTCGCACTCAAGCTGTGCCCACTTTAAGTTACAGTTTTAGACAGTGACCAATATGATATTGTAAATATTTGAGTGGTTTTTGTATAATGATAGATTACACTTTTTAGGGCATCTTACCTTATCTCCCAATGAGCTTTACATTTCAACAATACTATTTAGCAAATTCTAAAAGTTGGCCAAATTGAAAGATTAAGCGTAAAGAAAATGTTTTAACAGATTGTGGTTTCCATTTTTCAGAAGTTTTTCAGAAGCCTGATCGGTTGGGGTGGGCTGCTCCCTCAGCAAGCACAGTGGTCTTGTAGCAGATGCAGGCTTCAGCTCGAAGCCAGTGGCGTTTGTGGAGCAAGGCAATATGGGAGAACTTCGGAAGGTTCACTAGGCAGGAGATGGGGTTCTGGATAAATTGCAGGGAAGATGATAAGTGCCTGTATTAGGTCTTTCCAGCGGGCATGCCTTTCCCTGAAGAAAGAGTAGCGCTGTCTTTTTGATGTTTGTGCATTGATGTTTTTGATTGCTTTAGACGGTGAGCTGACATCCAAACGGAGTTGTCTGCCTGCCGCACAGAGATGCATGTTGTCACATGGGTGTCCGAAAGGAGGAAGGAGACAAATAGCTGAGTGTCTTCTGCAAAGCACATGTAAAATGACAGAGCCAAGTGACTTGGTTTCTAGAGAGAAGTGGAGAGGTTCCCCACCTGAGCCCTGGGGGAAAGCAGTAGTAAGAGCCTGTGGAGCGGGGACAGATCCTCTCCATGTCACCTGGTGAAAAGACCTCCCAGGTAGGATGCAATCCAAAACTAATTTCAGATATGAATTGATTTGAATTTAAGTTACTGTTACTGAAAAGAATTCGGTTATGTTTTATGGTCACCATTTACACATTTACTCCAATGTTTATGGCATGCTCATTTAATATAGGTCCACTGCAGGATAGAAATGTATCAGCTGTGTTTCCGCAATTCCCTTTGCATACTTTTCATACATAAAAACACTGCATTATAATTCACTGCAAAATTGGCTTTTAAGCTGTGTGTGAATGTACCAGAGCCTAAAACGACCCGGTCCTTAATGGTGGGAATAGGGAATAGTTCACTATGTCAAAAGCAGCAAAAAGATCTAGGAGAATGAGAACTGAGAGAGAGTCAGATTTGGCAAGTTTCCTTGACACAGATGTGAGTGGTCTTAGTTGAAAGGCCTGTTCTGAGAGAGATAATGAGTGGCTTAATCACAGACGGCATTCTTCAGTGTCCTGGACCGAAGGTTATACAAGTCATTTGTTATTGAGTGTTGATTTTTTCTTTTTAAGAGGAGTGGAACTCTGGCCAGTGTAAGAGGGCAAGCAGACGGTTGTCATGGATGAGTGTCTAAGTGAAATGAGGCAGTTAAGAAATGGAGATGCATTTAATGGCATTCACAGAATACATGCCATTAAAATTTTCTGGTAATATGTAATTAACAAAACACATTGATATTTGTTCGGCTTATCTACATCTGCAATAGGCTACATTGGCTCATAGAAATGGGATTCAGGTAGTTTAACCTTGGGCGGCTGTAGATTATTATTTCCACAGCGGGAGATGGCCCCTGTTATTCAGTCCACTGGGAATGTCTTGGTCTCACCTGAGATCAAAGTGAGATCAGCAGGGCACTGTTCAAATATTCAGTGGTTCAGAATGGCATCAGGATGGTTGTGATAAAAGAGCAGGGTTTTTCTCTAGTTTTATGTCCACATTTGGCTGTTCAATCGTTCTTGTGAGATTAATGAAGTCAATGTTGCTCTAAAGTTACATGATGGTGTATGGATACGAAAATAGGATTATAATAATGAGAATTAATCAACCACAGCAAATAGTCTGAATACAAACCTCAGTTGCAATTAGGGTAATGTGGTGGTTCTTGTAGCTATTTTAGTAAGTCTCCCCATTGATCCATCTATGAAAAGCCATCTTGGTTTGAATCCTGAGCCATAGTAAGGCTAAAGAAATTTAACTAGAAGGCAAACAACTTGAAATGGCTTTCCAACTTGCACCGTAGGAATGTACTCTGCATGCTAGTTGACCTGCTCACCTATAAATAGTAGTCTTTTGCATAAAATAGACCTGCACATGACAGAATCATACACACTTCATCACTTAGTATTGCTCTATCATGCCTTTAGTAAGTCATAGTAGCTTTCTGTCAAATTGCTGTATACTATTGTGCATATTATAAGTTAGGACTTACACTTTCCAATGCACAATACATAGTAAGAAAAGGAAATTGTAAAATTTCATTACTAACCTCATCTCCCATCAAAGTCTAACACCAACTTAATGCAGTTGGGTAAAATATAAATTGAGATTAAAATGCATTTCTTTTACTGTGACTGATTCATTTTGTTAATGTTATATTTCATTAAAAAACTATTTTTTAAACCTTTAAATTTTACAATTTCATTTCCAGCACTTCCATATTTTGCATGATATTCCGGTTATCATTAGCAAATCAAATCTATTGCCATCCATTTCAAAACACTCAAATGATTACCAAACTTGTGACAACTGTACTGAAGAAACATAACAAGATGGATATCAGACTGCATTTGTCCCTTTCCATTAAAAGAATAAAATGGAAAAAAACGATTTTGAAACTATGGCGGATGACTGGTTTAAACATTCTAACATTGTGTTCCTGGCAACATTCTCAGTCCCACTCATGGGGTAAAAAAAGAGAGGCTCATTCAAACGTATAAAAGATAAGTGCATTCAAAGCAAGTGATTTGTTTGAACTACACTTGTACTATATTGTAACTGTAATTGCTTTGAAGCAAAAGAGACAGGCTGGCTGTTTCAACCGGTGTTTGATAACCCATTAGTTAAAGTTGATAGCTATAGCTTTATTGTTTCTTGTTTGGTTTTTTCATATGAAAAGCTAGTTCTTACCTGATACCAGCCCACCCAGACAGTTATTAGTGGGCAGCTATATTTGCGGACTGTTTATAGTACAGAAGAGATATTTCCTAGGTACAGTTTCTAATACAACAGCCGTCAATTTTATTGATACTGGCACTTGTATTGTTACTGGCACTAGAACGCGTGAGCTATATCCAGACTGCTTTGCCTATTCCATCGGCTGTAATGGTGTGGAGGTATCAGGACACAGGCACAGATTTGGGCCGAGGACTTTTAAAAAACAGGCCTAATAACAACAGGCTCAAAAACAAAAGGCTCCAACAGCAACGCCACGTGCGACAAAGACCGACAAGAAACACAGGGAACTGGGGAAACTAATTAGGGACATGATCAGGGGCAAACAAGACACAGGCGACAGGACTAAACTAGACACAGTTGAAATCAATAAACACAGGGTATTCACAAAATGTAGAAGCACACTAACTAGAACTAAAATACAGTGAACATAGAAATGTAACGACCAGCTGGCTATAGGCAGCATATGGCTAAATATTTATAATAGAGAAGAGATATGCTTAATTGCACCATTGGATATTTGTATTGGTAACAACTTATTTATTACATAGTCTGTTAGAATATCATGACTATGATTTAAACCCTGAAATTGCATGTTAGTTTCATGCAAAACATTGTAAGTGAATTGGTTTTCCAACATTCCAAAACATACGTTACCCTTCCTGGTTGTTGCCACGGTGAACACTGGGCCCTTTGTCAATGATGACAGAAACCTGTCTTCCTCAATATCCTGTTACTGGGAACTGTTGCTATGGTGACAGAGGTATCACATGACTGTCTCATAAAGAAAAAAAACATGTTTGTTTTTTAAAAATAAAACAACCAAATAATCACCTTCAAGGGGACATTGCGAGAACATTCTGTGCTAGGTGTGTTGTTGAATGAACCCAATAGGACGGGGTGTATTTTACACAAGGCAAATACCCAGAGAACACAAAGAGAAATATTCTGTTGCCTTCCCAAAGTATTCAGGGATGTACACAAATAGCTGTTTCTAATGTACTATTTCCAACCAACATAAAAACATAAAACTATAATACAAGTGAGAATGTTGCCCTTTAATTCCAGGTGTGGCAAGTGTAACAAGGTGAGTGGGTGGTGTCTTGTTTCAAAGACAACCAGGTAGACTTATTTTGGTACCGACAGCCGACTGCCAGGCAGTTTAGATTGGCCTGGTGTTCAGATGGCCGACGTCCCAACAATTTCCAGCTCAGTCTTCTGTATTGGCTCTGTTTCACTTCTAGAGAATGATAGGAAGCCAGTAGGAATAATTGTGGCGGAGAAAGTGTGAGGTGTGTTAAGTATGTTCAGGCAGGTTTGGGCAGTACTCTTTGTTATTCAGCGTGTTTGGATGGTGATGGCGCTCATCTCGGAGTTCCACACCAGAGTTACTTTAATAATGACTCACAGACATCTGTTGCAATGTCCTCTGCAGAGCTACCAGAGGCTGTGAAGAGGCTGGACTGTTCCCAAGTGCACTGATGCGCAAAGCCTTTTAACTTTGCATTTTTTGCTTTGTAATTTTAATGGTTGTGTTGGCGTTAGTGTACCAGTTTTGTGTGGACTATGAAGCCATCAGGAAGTGTTATTGTACAGGTATGGTGCCAATGAAGCACTTGATTGTTCTTGTGTTTTCTTTATTTGTCCAATTTTACCCTCTGTTCTTTCAAATCACCAGTTTCTATTTTCTGTAAGCGTGTGTCAGTGCATCAACTCCCAACGGCCTCGGCAGAGATTAGATTAGGTCACGTGTCCTCCCAAAAGGACCCACATTATAATCCCGTACAGGACGGGTTCTCCAATGCTAATTCAAATGGAAGGTATCCAGAGAGCTTGCCTGCTTCTCTCTCCTCCACTCCATTTTCTAGTCTCCACACCATCTGGGGTGGCTACGGGTGGACTCAGCCTGACTGCTGGTCTGGTCTCCTGGCCTGTGTTTTTCTGTTCATGGGTAGGTAGCCAGGATGAAGCGGCTGGACAGCTGACGCATAGCCATATTGGCCAGAGTTGAGCCAGCGCCCAGTTATCACACAAACACACAGTTTACAGGACACAGGCTGTTGATGGCTGGCCATATTGAGGGGAGGCGCTGCCCAGCTGGTGGGCCTGAGAGCTCTACTGGTGGACCTTATGTGTGTGATTCCATTGGGCAAGCATTGGTGCCAGTGTGCTGCTTAGAATGAAGAGAAGGCCAGCTATTTACCTCTCACAATCTTTGTGGTGATGGTCTCAACAGGCCAAGCTACTCTCTACTACGGTCAGTGAGGCTCTCTTCCCTTGGGTTAGTTCTGTATATCAGCATGCATGTAGTATTTTATTATACAGTTTTACTGATTATTCTAATGATATGGATGTACACAACTAGACAATAAATCATATCAACCAACAGCAGGCCGTGTTTCTTG
Organism: Esox masquinongy; assembly: GCA_016801175.1. Taxonomy (NCBI): domain Eukaryota; kingdom Metazoa; phylum Chordata; class Actinopteri; order Esociformes; family Esocidae; genus Esox; species Esox masquinongy. The sequence goes on from JACXGI010010841.1 coordinate 24,658, forward strand.
TGGTGCGGAGCATGGAGCTCAATGAGACAAATCCGCAGGCATCTAGCTGCTGTGCCTTTACTGGATGCTGTCCTTTGAAACGTCCTCCCGGAGAGCTAGAAAGCACAGAGCGGAATAAATAGACTGACACATGTAATCTGCATGTCTCTCGATCCCTTTGTCTGTCCCTCCCCCCGTTCTGGCTATAGCGTTGCGTCTACACTGTGTTGTTAGCGTACAGATGTAGGCAACAACCTGAAATATTGATGTGATTCACCTGACCTCTGTGCTCTGTCAGCACGCTGGTTTCCTGTCACTACCCTGGTCGGTCGTCATTAGTGACTAACTCTCAGGTAGAGGATAGTCTCCATGTACTCTTTCAGACGTCGCGTCTCCAGCTGCGTCCCGCTGTAAATACTGACAACTTCCTACCGGGTGGAACACCTCTCCTACTCATGATAGCGACTATAAAAATCTTGTTCGGCCAACTTGTTTTACTCTGCCGTCAGGCACTACTGAAACACCAACACGCAAACAATATTTGTAGAAGATCAGCCTAAATATGCTTTAATGTGCATAATAACAAAAGGTGGCTAACCCTAGCTTCAGCGACGTGCAGTCACCTCCAGAATAATTGGACGCCTTGGTAAAGATATTCAAGAACAGTTGTTTTTATTTGTTGTTATGAGCCTTTTCTAACCTTTAAATAAGGGAATGTTTTCAAATAAAATATAATAAATTAAGGATTGTAATGTTTTTTTTCAAAACACGTGTCAGTGTTATTGGCACCTTTCATATGAATTTCGTATGAACTGTATCTTCCCATTAGAAAAAGTTCATCTGACTCATCTGACACGAGATCGACCAGTAAGTGGTAATCCATGATTTCTGTTTTCCCTGGGGTATAATAAGTTGACTCACATGCCAAACTCCCTCATTCATTTAGTAAAATTGGGACGGTCAGAGAACACAAATGAAATTATACAAAAGGTTGTTGACCTTCATAAATTAGGCGGTGGCTATAAAGAAACCACTGGTGTAAAAAGAGTGATGGTCATGCAGTGAAAAACGCTCCTCACTGTGAAATGGTAGTGAATCTGTGATGTTGTGGGTCGTTCTACTTCCACTAGCCCTGGAGGCCAGGTCAGGATCGGAATCATTCAAGTACCAGGAAATTTTTTAACAAAATCTCGCTAGCTCTGCCAGGAGGTTTGAACTGGGTCCAAAAATACTCAAAACAACAACATCCTCCAAATCCCAAAATAAAAAACTGAATTTAGCTTTTGCAATGGACATCCCTGGAACCTGACCTAAGACCCATTGAAAACCAGTTGGCTAATTTGAACTGGAGAAACCACAAGCAAGGACCAAGGACTCTGGAGAGATTTCATCAAAGATGCATGGTCACAGATTCCTTGCTATGTGTTCTCCCACATCATCAAACACCATAAAATAGTCTATTAACTTGGAAAAAGGTGGGCACACAAGGTACTTAATGTAATAGTGCCAGGAATGAAAATGTGTTTCTTTTATTTAAAGCCTGTTTCCCATTTTTACCATGTCTATGAGTGTGTGGGATACCAGTCTATGAGTGTGTGGGATACCAGTCTATGAGTGTGTGGGGAAACCTGTCTATGAGTGTGTGGGATACCTGTGTGAGTGTGTGGGATACCAGTCTATGAGTGTGTGGGATACCAGTCTATGAGTGTGTGGGATACCTGTCTATGAGTGTGTGGGATACCAGTCTATGAGTGTGCGGGATACCTGTCTATGAGTGTGTGGGATACCTGTCTATGAGTGTGTGGGATACCAGTCTATGAGTGTGTGGGATACCTGTCTGAGTGTGTGGGATACCAGTCTATGAGTGTGTGGGATACCAGTCTATGAGTGTGTGGGATACCTG
>JACXGI010010842.1:0-26536 GCA_016801175.1 Esox masquinongy
CCACAGACTGATCGACTCCATGCCACGCCGCATTGCTGCAGTAATTCAGGCAAAAGGAGCCCCAACTAAGTATTGAGTGCTGTACATGCTCATACTTTTCATGTTCATACTTTTCAGTTGGCCAACATTTCTAAAAATCCTTTTTTTGTATTGGTCTTAAGTAATATTCTAATTTTCAGAGATGCTGAATTTGGGATTTTCATTAATTGTCAGTTTTAATCATCACAATTAAATGAAATAAACATTTGAAATATATCAGTCTGTGTGTAATGAATGAATATAATATCCAAGTTTCAATTTTGAATGGAATTACTGAAATAAATCAACTTTTTGATGATATTCTAATTATATGACCAGCACCTGTATCCTCCAGAAATATTCCCCTACTTGGCTTGGTGGGAAAGGGGCAAAGCTACAGGGCTGTTAAAGCACTCACATAGCTAGAGATCATGCTGACCACACTGTCACAGCTCCCGGCCTTGTCGATATTGATCAAGGGTTCCATGGCAACACAGCCTGGCCACGTGTCACTCTTCGGCATGGCACTGGGATGGAGAACGGGAGGAGCCAGGGCTTTAGGGGCCCTCTGCTAATTGGTTAGAAGTCACAGATGGGTCCAGGTGAGGAAGAAACTGGAAAAAAAGAATGCTGAGATGACGAAAGTTTTAATGTTTGAGGCAAAAATTATTATATCATCATGATGATCCATTCAGCAGTCCACTACACTGTACATTTATATTACAGCCTGTGGTTAAAGATTAGGACATATTACATTTACTTAGTATTTTTTTTAAGCCAGGTCTTTTGTTAGCCGTCACATTTGATCCACGATATCATGACAGAGATCCAGATTTCTTGGTACATGTCTCTAATACTGTACAGTGGTATTCAAGAACAGGATTGAGAACAGTATGCCAACCAGTAGCTTACAGGCAGGATTATTACATCACCAATACTGTCCTCCTATTTAGCCTCTACGTACCCTTATCCAATAGAGGGCTAGAAAGTTGTTGCCAAAGTTCAAGCTATTATTAGCATTTGATTCATGCTTGTTGTTTTTAAACTGCCAATGAGCATCAGGCATATGCTGTGGGCTTGTTGTTGCATTCCAAGGGAAGTGGAGAAGGTCTTGGACGGCGTGAGATTCTTAACCCTGCAACACGTTCTTTAATTACTACTAAAGCGTATTAAGTTGCGCAGTGTAAACACTATCACTAACATGTCACACTATAAACTAACATTCAGGTATACTGTAGATGTTAGTGACTCTGGAATGGTGACAAATATGAATAGCAAGACGTATACATTTAAATGGTTATATATTAACGTCAGACACTATTCTGTTTTGGGGGTGGGTTTCAAACCTGATTTACAGAAGAATAATTTCCTTTTGTTGTACTTTTGTTTCTATAAAAATTCTCACCTTGAACTTGAGCATGGGAAAATGCCAATTCCAGTAAGGTCCACATTTGAGAAGATCAAATAAATATTTTTTTTCCAATTAAAACCCAATGTCTCCTTTATGTCACACTGTCCTTAAATACATGGTAAAATAGCTGTACATGTTCAATACATAAAAGGAAACCAATATGTTCAAGAAATCCTACGGAATGACCTTGTATTTTGGTAATAGTTGAAATTCAACCTTAACAGCATGAATCAAATGCTGGGTAGCACAGCGGTCTAAATCGGTCTTTTGTAGCACCAAGCTAATCACGACAGTGTAAGATATAGCTGTATAAATGTATTAAAGTTTCAGTATAGGGTTTACCGGCAGCAACAGGGATACCAAGATATTGACACTAAACTCACTCCATTTTCCCAGGACAGAAAAAGATGGAAAAACTGGTCATTTATTTAAACAGCTGGAAATAAAATGCAACAGAATATGAAATGTCAAAATATGTTTTCCATATTGTCTTTTCTACCTCTCTATCTGTATGACCATTAAGCAACACTCAGTGCATGTGCACTCTGTTTAAGATCATATTTACTAACACAAAGTTGCCATGAATTCAAAACACATGCATTGTTTTATACCGAAACTATACACACAACCTTGAAATGCCTTTAATACAGTCACAATATTGGCTCTAACTTTTCATCCACTGACAGACCTAGTTCATTTTCAGAATTCCAAATATGATGTTCTGTGTATGCCACAAAGGCAAACAAAAGTGAATGCCACAAAGGCAAAATGCAAATAGGGCAGTCAAATATAGAATGCAGGCGCAGTTCCACAGATTGCTCTTTCAATTAGCAAGTCTACACCCTTATAGCAAGGTAAGTGTACAAAGGTCAACTTTATTTACTACATTTTATTATAGCCCTACAAGTTTGTGTAGCCAGGTGGCTCAGCTTCTATTTAATGCAGGACTAGACTGCATTGAAAACTACACATGGACACTCATGGGGCCATCGGGGGCACTGTTTTATCATTTACTGAAGGGGTTTCTCAAGAAACGTACAATTATCTGCTCTCTTTTGGGTAAATGTTGACAAGATGTTAGGGAACCATTAGGGGGTAGTATTTATACCGTGAGCATTTCTGAATGTTGTTATATTTCAGTTTTGCATATTAATAAGTGTAGTATTGGGATTCAAACTTAAAATAGTACAATTAAATAATATTTCTCGCATGGCACTAGTTCCTTAATTGTTTTAAGCGTATCTACGTATGTGTGTGAGGTGTATATTTAGGTTTCAAAATATATTTGTTTGGTGAATTCTTTAAACCACTGCATTAACAGCAAACAATCCCTTACCGAGTTAGCTGTACTGAGAAAACCAGCAACTAAACCTAGGCCAATGACTAAGACAGACTAGCTAGCTACCTCTACACTTTCAGACAAAAAACACACTTGATTAATTTAGCTTTAATGCTGTAAGAAATTTGTCAAAATAAGAACAACTGTTATCGGATACCAATCTGCATGTTTCTCCGCTATTTTTGATCATCAGCAGCAGCTAACAGGAATCTACTATTACTTTACCGCCTTTACGATTTTTGCATAATTTAACTACGCAATGGACCTAAAGATGGAATGTACCCCACAATGCTGTTCTAAGTCATTTGAGACATATGAATTGAATGAGAAATCTACGATAAAAACGGTTGGCCAGTAATTGAGAGTGTGACTACTGGTTTAATTAAATTCATTTAACTGGCGCAACAGAGTAGTGATTAGCGCTCGGGTGCACAAGACGTATTGGCAAAGGCATTTTAGAAGATGATTAGTTGGTAGACTAAGCTGTTTAAAGCAATGGTTATCTTGGAGGTGTTAATATCTCAGAACATTCTTATTGGCTAATGACCAAGTTTGACAGAGTGTTAAAACAAACCTTCACAAATGTGTCTGTGAACAAGACTAGGCCTAAGGTAAATCATAAAAACCAATGACTGAGAAGTGCATAGGAAAGATGTATAAATTACCAAAGTCGGTAAGTTAAATACATGTATTTATTTTGAAACATTTTTTAGAGCATTAAAATTCTGGAGGCAGGAAATATTTTCCTTTTAGCACTTTAAAAGGATTTTTCCTTTAAACTGAATTTGACATACATCATATATACAGTGAATATCAAATGTCTACACACAATTATTAAAAATGCAGCTTTTGTTTCTGCAAAGGTTGAAATCAAGACAAATTACATAAGACACTTTTCACCTTTAATAGGATCTCTCTGAAAAACATTAAAATAATACTGTCAATGCCTAACTTGCATAGGTTTGCACACCTCACAACTAATACTTAGTGGAGGCACCTTTTGCTTGGATTACAGCAGTAAGTCTGTTTGGATAGGCCTCTATCAACCCAGTAAACCTGGATTTTGCAATTGTATCTTTTGCATTTGTTCAAGCTCAGTCAAATTGCTAGGGGATCTCCTGTGCCCAGCACTCTTGACGTCAGTCTACAGATTTTCTATAGGAATTAAACAACCCATTTTCCCACATGGTTATGGAAGACTGAATGTGTCTTCTGGCAAAATGAATATAGGCTTGGAATTTCTTTTTTGTAAGAAAAGGCTTCCTTCTGCCACCCTACCCCACTGCTCAGACTTGTGGAGAATGTGCAATGGTTCTAATATACAGGGAGCGCCCAGTTCCGTATAGAAATTCTTGCAGCTCCTTTAAAGTTTGCCATTGGCCTCTTGGTAGCATCAATTTTAAAGGTGTCCTGATCTTTGCATATTTGTCATAGTGCCATTTTGCCTCCACTTCTTAATGATGGTCTTCACAGTGATCCAAGTGATAAATGTAATGACATTTTCATTTCCCTCTCCTGATCTGATAGAGGCCTATCTAAACACACTTACTGCCGTAATCTTTGCAAAGAGTGCTTCCACAAAGTATTAGTTGTTGGGTGTGCTACCTGCAGGCTAAGCAAGTTAGTGACAATGTAAATATTAGTTTGCAAAACAAGAGTATGTGGATCAATGTAGGCTAGACAGTACAGTACTGGCAACAACAGGCAATGGGCTTCTTAGTTGGTTCCCAGAATTTCCTAAATAAGTCTGGCTAGTGTTGTGAAAAAATTACTGACACAAATCACTTATTTTATCGGGCCATAATAGAGAAATGTAACATTTTACATAAAATGCGAACATTGGCCATTGTTAACAAATCTGAAAATGTAAGAATTCAGTACTAAGTCACTTGGGATATGAGCGTATTCTAAATTAATTAAATGTAATTGATGGCTGGGTGATTCTATTGAGAAGTGGCAGAACATTTCAATAGAACATTTAGATTAATCAATTCGTAGAGAACCAGATCTAATTAGTTGTTTTGTTGAAACAGAAGAGGATTGCTTCCTTGGTTTACAGATTGTCCCATGAGTTAATCTGTTCATGGAATTAAATACTATGCAACAAAAAGATGTTGATGCTCTAACAGTGTAAATGTTAAGCTACAAAATATTATGATCATAGCCCTGATAGACAAGAGAGGAACACTTGTCTTCAGAACAAATGTTTCTGTCAGAACCCAATCGAACAGTGGATAAGACCATGCAGTAAACCAGATTGGGGGAGAATTAATTTTCTGGACAGAATACCATACACAATTATTGCAACACCTTCCCTGACGCATTTCAAACATTCCTGACTGGAAGTGTGCAGAATTTTTTTTTTGCTATCGTTCCAGTTGAACTTTACTTCCAATATTAGTTGTTTTAAAACATCTCTTCTGTAATGTGGTGGGGTTATGGGTCTAATAATTTTAGTTTGTTCCCCAGTTTTAAATCCAGTCTTGAGCCACACCACTACAAAAATCCACAGCTGATTGGAGGGCACCAATCTTCAGCATGGCCATATGGTGGACTTTGTTATTTGCCTGACTATTTGACCTATACTTTTCCAGTGTGGTATTATTCAGTGAGCTTCGTATTTTAGTTTAAAACTCCTTCCATTGCAGTTTAGGTGAATTAAAATGAGCGGTCGGGTACAAAACAAAGCCAGAGACGATAGCACTAGTTAAGCACTAATATATATATATATATATATATATATATATATGTATATACATACACATATAGTTCTACCTTTATTGCACATTTTTCAATACCCTACAAAAACACTACAAATATAGGGTGTTACATATTCTGGTGCGACCGAGCACCCGTTGGCTGCATCAGCATTACACCTACACCCCAAATACGCCTGTAAAGTTCTGGAAAATTCCAGAGGCAGCCAGCAAGGCCAGCCCCGACCTTGCCCACCTGCATCCAGACAGGACAGAAGCCGAGAAGCATGCAATAGGAAAAAGAGTTTGAGTGGAAGAGGAGAAGGCTCCAGAAGACCGAGAGAGGGCAACAACCAGCCATGTTGCCCTTACCGCCATCTGGCCCCAGGGAAAGGACAGCCCAAGAGGGAGAAAGACTCCAGGTTGGGGAAGTAGGATGGAGAGGCCACTGAGACTTGGACTGCAGGAGCCAACATCTCCACATCATAGTTCCACATCAATACAACCTCTCCACATCATAGTTGTTGGTTGGTTATGTTTGATTGTTCCCTCATCTCCAACCGTAACAATATATACACTCACACACACACACAATTTGAGTTGTATTATGGCTACCTGAAGATATGTGCACTTAATGTTTGAGGGGGAAAATATAGCCTTACACACTTACAAATCCAGCTACAACATTCTAAGTAGTACTACTACTAGTTTAAGTTGTATTAGGGTAGTATAACTGCATTGGTGTTATAAACCTATTGTTCAATTCATCATGGTAATTTAGCTGTACTTGTGGCTGAAAATTTGGCTTACTCTGCCTGCCACTCCCATGAGCACATAATAGCATAAGTGATGGAGCGTAGAAAAATTTCCCAATAGGCAACCAGCACCTCCCAGTCCCAGCCTACATACCTCCAGGGAGGAGTGGGAAAGACAACAACCTACTCACTAGACTAACCTCAGAGCATAAATACACTTCGGAATGTCACCTTGCCTGCTTCCTAGAAAATACAGTTTCTCATTTAAATAACTGTTCCTTGTTGCCGCCCTCTGCTCTGTTGCATGGACGTCTGTGCATTTCAGGGAAATTACAAAGCAGAAGTGGAAATAAACTGCATTGTTAATAAAGGCTATTTTGTCTACACTCTGGTCTGCTTTTCCATGGACTATGAACTGGAAATCTCTAGTAAAAATGGTCATTAGATTTCATTTCAATAAGTGACAATGACTTATTGTGGCGATAATAGAGGCAAGAGAAAAATTTGTGTTGTGTCCTGTGACATGCAGGACAGACAGAGCACTAGTTAATCGTTTACAGTAAATAAAGGTTCATAAGACATTCACACAATGTTGTGTAACGCCCGACCTGCACAGAGTACATGCATGAAGAAATATTCCATTAATGTTTAGCTTGGCACCCAGTCTGCACCATTTTAGTGTCCCTGCTTCTTGAATGGTATTGATTGGAACATACTGAAATCTCAGATATTCAGTGGTACATTTCACTAACCTACAGCTCGCCCTTTGATATTGCGATGTGTCAATGATCTGCCAAAACCTTCCCATGGTAGAGCTGTCTGATTCTATCCTTCACACTATTAACCAACTGAAAGGTACATTTTAACAATGTGTTCTGGGGTGGTGTCTCAGGTACTGAATCATAGCATAACATGACCACAAGAGTGTGAACGAACAGGTACAGGTATATTTGTCTTCTTAATGAGAGTGATAGATCCCATTGAAGGCTTAACTCCCTGACAGCCTGAATTAAGCCTCGTGCGCAGGTTAACCGGTAAATTCAACCACAACGATCCAACGGCTAAACTTTGTTCGTTACGATATTTACTAAAAACTAAATAATGTATATTATTAATGTAGCCTATAGTATATTAGTAAACTACTGTTTTCCAGTTCCATTACCAATATTGGCGTTGCTTTATGGAATGCACAATCTATACATTTCAGGATCTAAACCATGTGTCAATTCATTCAGGAAACAAAGCAAATTAACGTTTCTTAGAGGCAAAATATTTCAAAGGAGAATTAAATAATCTGAAGAGAAACCTACCTGAGACCAGTATAATATTAGTATTCCCTGTCCACAGAGTCAATGTATACCGGAATAACTGATGTAGCTTCACAATTATCCAAACCCATTAAAAATACTATTCCGTGAAACTGTGAACTGCAGGCAATGTTGTTGAATTTCAGGTGAGCGCTAGAGGCTCACTCTCTAGTCCCCACCCCCCATGCGGCCAATCAGCACATGATCAGTCTGATGTACCGGTTCTCTGGAACAGCCAAAGCAATAACAACAGTAAGCGGGAATTATTAATAAGGGTTATTTAATGAGGTCAAACAGGTTTAATAAACTACATTTACCAGCAAATCACTTATTACAATATTATATTAATCATATGCATTTTTAGTGCACACGTCATCTTGTGCAGTATACAGTCTACACTCTCCGAACTGCAATGGATTTGCAATTACAAAATGCCACTCACGTTGCTGTCAATCCAAAAATTAAATGCATTCTTTATAAATTATTTCCGGAGACTGAAAATATATTGAAGCCTTAATAAATTCTATGGCAATAATAACAGTAAATACAATATATCCATTAGCATAAATATTGACACCATCTCATGTGGTTGTGATGATGACTGTTGACTGTACCCAATGTTGATTGAGGTGGACTATATTGCATGCGATTCCATAACAGCACCCATGATCATTGAAATTCATGAATGTTTCTCTTGGCATTGTGCAATAGGAACGTCTACTCAACATAAAGTATAAGCAAACACATAGAGACAAAGCACTCAGTGCAAATATAAAGTATTTTACTGAAGTGTTTTAATAAAGCTATGCTAGACAGAGAGGAAATAGTGGTATGGCATTATTAGCCGTGCTGACATTAAGTATATTAATTCTCTAATTTACCATAAAGCGAAGACTCATGCCTCCATAAGATGTTCAATAACGGAGCCATGTATAACTGGTTAGCACCTGACCCCACAAGCAGACTTGCTTACGTTAGCTACAAGGTTGTGAAGCATCCTACACACTACAGGGCTCATTATTTGGGCCAATTGATAGATATATGGGACGCATAAAAATGTAGAAACCCACAAAACCGCTAGCCTATATTTAGAAAGCGAAAAAACGCTAATGTTTATGAAGGAGTTTATCCCGCTTATACCACAGTATCCAACCAACAACAATATTCTACAATGCGAGTTTAAACTTATGTTTACATATTGTATTAGTAAATTTATGCTTATTCATATGTTGGTTGCTAAAAACGTGACCCACTCCTTTGATTAGTTCTATGTTTACGGACGCGATTGAGTTGCTACAGTAATTACTAGATTAATCCATGTTTACATAACGAATTACTTCGTTGAGTCTGTAGCCGCAAAAACAAGAGAAACTATACATTTCGTAATAAAACATGTAAATACAAATAACACATTCTTTCAACCAGTAAATGTTTTCTTATAATGTGCAATTCCATTCTGTACAGTACATTCAAAAAATAAACTCCATAATGGAGGTATTTCCAAGGTTGGTGTTTATCTCAAGTCATTTTAAGTATTTATTTTATAGAATATTTTTAGTTAATCTTTTATTAAGGGTGCCCTTAATTTTGTAGGTGACTTTATTTTAGATGGGTTTTTTTTGTCATGACGTGTCAAGGTACACCCTGTTATTCCAGAATAGCATGTATTTCCACACACAAAGGCATGTTTGCATGTACATATAGGAATGAAGAACAGCAGGAAGACGGCTGATCAGAAGCCATTACCAGTTCACTCTCTGACAGAGGGAGGACAGCAACACTTTATCTCAGTAATAGTTACATCCTTTTAATGTAAGCATAACTGCTCTTCTAACTGACCTGAGACATTTGCATAGTACATTTCTCCTGTCCTATTTTCAGGTCAAAGATTAACCGAAATAACACAGTGTAATCCCTATGGAGGCTGAATCCAATTGGTGGTTTTGTCATTCTTAGGTCAGTGAAAGATTTTAGATATCTCAAATACAGGGAATGCAGTCATTCAAATCGGAGATTTCAGACTAAAAAACAGATACATTATTGGTTATTGGAAGCAGTGTCACTATTGTTGAAAAGCATGTTTGTTGCAGTCATTCCAGGTTTTCTCTGTTGGCCGTTCAGGAAAAATGTGAAACCTTTAATTTCCAGCTGACATTTTCTTTTGCAATTCTATACATCAGTTTCTAGGTTTTAATCTATGTGAAAGTGACTAACTACATACATTTTTGAGTTTTTTTGCAACCTCTGGGCGCGCTGTGCCCATGTGTATGAAATCAGGCCCAATGCGAACCCAGTGTCAGAAAGCAGAGTCTCTGTTTTTAGGTCATGTGTACAGCCAGACGACCCCAAACACACAAAAAGCACCCAGGAATGGTTCAAGACAAAATGCTGGATTGTTCTGAAGTGGCCAGCGATGAGTCCAGACCTAAATGTTATGAGGTGCAGGAAGCTCATCCATGGCTGTAGGAAGAACGGGATTTCAGTTATTTTGGCAAAAGGTTGTCAAATATTTAGTTTACGGTGTCAATAATTTTGTCATTGCCACTTCTGTTCATCTTCTGATTTAAAAGGATTAATTAATCAGTAAAATTAGATTAGAATACTAGATTTTTTGTTACTGCCCTACTGTAGCTAAGCCTTCAGTAAACACTACATCTAAGTCTAATGAGGAATTCCAATCCGTATATTAGATCTGCTCTGTTAGCAGATGACAACCAGTCATTTATCTTTGCCAAGATGAGTTCAGTTTGTTCATCATACACAACCATTGTCCTTCAGGCTATCCTTTTGTTACCTTGTAAAACGCCTTTGAAACCAAGTATAGTGCCAAGAATGCAATGGCCACTAACAGTTCCAGACAACTTCAACAATCAGGCCTTCATGGTAGAGTTGCTAGCCGAAGACACTCCTGAGTGAAATGTATATGACAAGCCCTCAAAAAGGACTCAGAGCATGAGGAAACTTTTTCTTGTCTGATGAGATCAATATCAAACTATTTGGCCTGAATGCCTTGGTGAAAAACAAGATGCTGCACGTCACCTGGCTACTGTAATACCATCCACACAATAAAGCTTATTGGTGGAAGCAGTTTCATGTTGTGAGATGATTCTCAGCAGCAGTGAGCGGGAAACTGGTCAGGATTGAGGGAACGATGAACTAAATACAGAGGTCCTTGAAGAAGGGCACACAGGACCTCAATGATTAATCTCTCAGCACGACAACAACTCTGTGAATGTCCTTAAGCTTCTACAAAGTATGAATAAAGGGTCTGAAGACTTATGAACATGACATATATGTTTTTGCTATCATTAAAATGGAAAAAGTTTAAAAAACGTGTTTTTACTGTGTCATTTATGGAGTGTTGTGTGTAATTTTTTTAATCAATTGTACATTAAGTGTTAAACATGTGGAGAAAGTGAAGGGATCTGAATACTTTCCGAAGGCACTGTAAACGTAATTTCAATACTAAAATAGCATCAAAGGTCTAATCATTGCCATGAACATGCAAAAATGAAAAGACAAAATCTAGTTCAACATTTCTTCATTTATTAGTTGTACAATTATGAAAATAATAATCATAAAAAAGACTGGAAGCCCAAGATTATTTACAATCTTTTTTTTCTGTAGTGAGGTCCCTTTGAGTTCTTTCTCAGTCCGTTTTCTACAGTTGTGGATCATGATATGTTGCACTTTAGAAGACAGAGTCCTTACTCTTTTTTCGACAAATGTGGCCAAAAATTACATACGTACATACATATACATATATATATATATATAGATATCTAAAAAAGCAAAATCATTCAAGTATCAAAATACAGACTGCTAGAGATTATTTTACAATCCAATATCATAGGTATCATCATCAGTATCATCAAAACAGTCCCAATGTACTACCCACTATCCTTAGCAAATGTGCAAATGCGTGACCAGGCGGATTGCAGCAGGTGCTAACATCAACCAGTTGAAGACAGTGTACCATGTAACCGTGCACCATAACTAGTCAACATACCATCAAAGGCTTAACATTCCAGCTGGCCACGGCCAATCAAAACAGTCAAAGCACCAGGAGAGACACTGTGTGGGGAGAAAATGCTGTGTACTTTATTGTACCTAAAACCTTCCATGACTGGCTTTGTGGATTGACCCGTTCAAATTGTATCAGACAATATCATAGGGACCACACTGCCATCATGAGGGCTACCTTCTGAAACCAGCCATCATCGTAACTATTTACACGTACAAAAAGACCCAATACACAATTGCCAGTATAAGTGTCAGTTTAAAAAAAAACTAAATTTCTCCCAAATATTACTCTAGCATTTATTGTAGCTTTATAAGTTATGTTCTGCTTTGATGTAGCTGACCTGGTGCTTGGATGGAAAGGAGATGTGAGTGTACTGGTGCATTTTACATTATAATCATTCTAGCTAATTGTACCATCTGGGTATAGCTTCCCGAGGACAGCATTACGTCCTTCCTTTTTCTACATTTGTCTCCCTCTTCCCATAGGTATTGCACAGAGACATCCAGATAGGATCTACATTATAATTTAATGTTGAATAACAATGTCCGTACCTATACAAAATTCCCTGTCAAAGTAAACACAAGCTAAGCATAGCCCTCAGTGAAGACCAAAGTAAGTTTATGGAAAAGGGCCATCTGAGCAGGAGTTGACTGAAGCCGTAAAATAGCGAGGTATCTATCTTTTCAATACACAGTCTTAACAGCAATCCCTACTCTGTAAAGGGTAAACAAGATTTACCAAAAACAGAAAAGGAGGGACATTGAATTGATCACATTGCAGGATAGACGCGTACCAAACATACACTCACCTTGTGACAACTGCTTTAAAATGAACCAAGCTTTAAAACATTGGATCCATTGTCCAGTGTGTATGTAAATTGGTTGGGCCTGCTGGCTGGGGGACAGTCTGGATGAAAGTGGACAGAGCTGGATGAAAGGAGCCAGGGGCTGACTGTCTGAAAAGAGCTACAGCACTGCACCCTGTAGTGGAGTGGAGGATGAGGTGAGGGCTGAGGGTGGCAGACAGGTAAGGCCCTCCTGGTTTATTAAATCATGGCGCCCTGTGGTTGGAGGGGGGCATGGGAAGCGGGCCAGACCTTCTTCCTGGTTACAAAAAGGCATCCTGCACCACAACACATTACCATGGGTCTGAGTCACCGCTGACCTCACTCTGGCTGGGGATCTTTCCATGGTAGTCAGCTACATGGGAGGAAGACACACACCAATTGGGGTTAAAGTAACAGAAACACACACCAACTGAAATCAAAACGGCCAAGAAATACAAAGAGCAACCAAATGCGGCTAGGCATTTTTAGACAGGGTGGATTCTAAATCAGACGGAGACAGGCAACATGGCCACAGAAGGCATGAGTTGTAAAAATGAAAAGAGTAAAAAAAAAAGGGCCCCCACTGGACTGTTTGAACCTTCAGTATGTTGACTGGGTGTATTCACTAATTGAAACGGTGACGAGTTAGAAGTTGATTTTGATGTGAACACTGATTTCATTTAAAACAGACAGAAACGAGTGCACTGAATCTAGCACAGCAACGATACGCAATGCTGCACTTTGATCACAACACAAACGTCAGTGCACTGACAAGGTCATGCCGTCATCTTCCAGTCCATTAAGACATGCTTGGATTGTGAACGATGGCACACATGTATTTCTACACACATCCTGTTAGCTCTCCGATGAGAGGTCTGACAAGCTTTCCTCCCCTTCCTTAAGGTTATCGACACACCAATCGGTTCTGTATTGGTTGATGCACCGGCTAGGCTGGATTACAACCCTAGAACCATCACCTAGTTCCATTACGGGTGGCTAGAGGAGAATACATGCAGTTTGTGCATCCCTATGGCTCACACTCTATTGAATGAATTCATCAAATAAATTTCACATCATATCATTTTGGATTCACGTTGATATTCCCCCAGCATCCAAGAATTCACGCTCAAGACACTCCAAATCAGGAAATACTAAATATAAAATCAAATCTCAGTCACGAAAAGAGAAAGGCATGCTCAGATAGATTTCTCACAAAGCTGTCTTTAACAGGGAGTACCTCTACATAAGAAACTAGTATATATTCAGGGCTGGATTACCGAAGGGGCACGCAAGGGATTTTTCCCTGTTTGGTGGAGACCCCCTTGGGGACGCACCCAAAGACAGCATTTGTCAACCCAACATGTAAAATAGCAGAAAAAGTCCCTTAAATATGGCTTTAATTAGCTTTAAAGCTTCTCTTAGCCTCATTTCAGAATACAATAACATTATAAAACTGTACATTTTTCAAGTGTGTTGAAATGCAGGAAGGTGGCTATTTAAATAAATATATGAATAAATTAGGCATATTTTCAGGGCAGAAGTCCCCAGTGTGGTAGATCCAGCCCTGGCTATATTCTGTGTAAGCATTGGAGTCCAGTCTTTCCTACCGTCATTCCTGAACCAAGGCCCCATTAATATTAACTCCAGTAGTTCACAGTGCTGGATCCTAGCCTCCTTTGGCAGCATGACACAGAGGGCCAGTTTCCCAGACAGCGTCCGTTAAACTGACATAAACAGTGTATATACTAATAGGATATGTATAAACACTCCCACTGTAAACCCACATAGACCAATCCTAGGAAGGGTGGGTTTAGTGCTGTGAAAAGAGTCATCCGTCCCGTTACAGAGAAACTAATACAATGGAAATGTTTCTTTCACAGGTCCTGTTAGAAAAGATGTTCTTCCAGGTAGGTGATCCTTGACTGTAGAGAGTCATATCTTTTTTTCTGAACACTGGAGTCAAGAGTTTATAGTTCTGAATATAAGAAATGTTCTTCAAGAGCGCCTCACAGTGGCCATCGCCTGTTAGAACAGGAAAAGCACCCAGAGAAGGACACAAGATTGATGATTAAAAGGAATGAAAAAAGGAGTGAGGAGAAATGATGGATTGTTCCAGAAGAGTTGGGTGGGTGGTACTTTAGGAGTATATAAGAGATATCTACCACTGAACAATGTGGATTACACTAGCTGTCTTACACATCACAGCCACTTTACTGGATCTGTCAAATAATATTACTGAGACTACAAGCATTTGTAAATGATACAAATAACAGCAGCACACAATGCAAAATGAAAAGCAGGTGTTTATGCAGTGCAAATGTGAATGTGAGAGAAGCACGGGGTTCTTGAGGAAATGAGACAAGGGGGAAGGTCGTAAGAGGCTCATTCTTGCTTCTTGGTCACAAAGATGAGGGGAACTAAATGCTTAGGTCTGAAAAACTGACGATCTCTGCACAATCATGGAAGAGGTTCGAATGATTAAGGGCCCAGTGGGAGGCGGCAGCTATTGACCAGAGCAAAGGAGCAGGGGTGGTCCAGTTAGCACAACCAAGTAGGTGTGGTCGGTGGGAGGACAGCAGTGACGCAGGGACAGCACAGAGAGGGCAAGTAATGGTAGTGGTAGGATGCCTGGGGAGAAGACGAGGAGCCCGAGAGTCTCAGCCAGCAGGGTAAAAGAGTGGAAGAGGAGAGCAGGAGGTGAAGGGAGACAGAGGAAGGCAGGAGGGACCCCCCTCCAGATGAGAGAAGCAGGAGCCAGAGTCACAGTGAAAGGCACACAGGAGGAGGAGGAGGAAGGGGGAGGAGAAGGTGCGGTAGGTCCGGGGGCCGGAGGATAGGTGGCAGGTCCATTCAGAATATGGTGGTCTCGTACTTAGTGCTGATGGTCCTCTTGGAGTCCTTGGAGACAGGGTCCACCAGCCATGTGGCGCTGCCCTGGGACTGGGAGTCCAGCTCCAGCTCCAACGGCTCTGCCTGCAGAGGTTAGAGAGCCAGGAAAGAAACAGGATATTAAACCTGTTGTACAGAGACAAACACGGTTTGGGAACTACTTCAGGGGACTGCTTCTCAAACACGACTCAAGATGCAACTTGACACATGAGCTGTAATACAATACGGGGACAAATGATTCAGTGCGCGGTGGTTTAATTAATCCTGACAAATCAATGCGATTCAGCACGATTTGTTACATGAACACATTCTTCTTAATTTCAGATAGAAATCTGTTGTGGATGGATGGGCTCTCTGAGATGGATCTGTGAGCTTCTCTAAACTGGGAGTGAATGACCATACACCACCATAGGATTAGGGAGGCCAATACGCCCTACCTTTAAAGGAGCACTGTGCGGAATCCTGCCTTTAACGTTTACAAGACTGAATTTTAATCAGACAACTTTTCTCCTCCGCCCCTGTCCTAACCAAACAACAACGTAACAGTATTAGCTAGTACAAAAGGAATATAAATGAGTTTATGAAAACATTTCCATTAGAATATCTCAGCATCTTGGAACAATTTTGTAGAAAAAAATATTTGAAACATTAATAGTCTCTGCAGAAGTCTTCTGGTCAATTATGCTAGCAGTACAATAAAAACGTACAAATCGCCCCTCTATATTCTCTCTGGCAGCCTAAGATAACTTTGCTGATAAAACAATTGTCTACAGCGCATTTTGTAACAATGACCCAGCAAACTATATTAGCTTTCACTCAACTCATGCAGCCTATGACTTGACATTGCGAAATACATTTTGCAAGAATGTGAATGCTAAAGGTGTGGCGGAAATCAAGGATAGGCTCTGGTTGGCAAGCGAAGCTGGTCTCTAAAAAAACGTATCTGACTAGAAGATCAGTGACCGGTAAAACAGGGTTAGTTAAGAGGTTACTAAGCTACTAAAGAGAGGAAACATCTATTCAGCAAGAAGATTAGAGCCATTTTTCTTGAGAGAATAAATAAAGTCATATGAATAAAAAACTAGTGAGCTATCAGCTTGTAACATTTGCCTATATTTTCTGACTAAATCTTTCTAGATTTGGATTGGATATAGACCCCTGCCAAACCTTTGAATGAGGGACTGATTTATCAGTGAATGATTACATTCCTAAGAACTATGTAAGACATCTTGAAATCACATATTCTATTCCCAACATGATGTGTAATAACATGACAGGAACTGATGACTCCCTGAAGCATAATGAAATTAACTGTGTGCAAGTGTGAGTAAAAAACAGTGACAGTGAAGAACCAGTGAGGACACAGATATACCACGTCACAGAATTAAAAAAAAGTGACTCCCAACCTGGAATGTTCATTACACAAGGCCCCACCCCCCAAGAGTTCTCCAACTACCAAGGGGTCTGATAAAAGTAAAACACACTAACCAACAGGGAGTTAACAATGTTACAAAAATGATGTCACCTTTTCGAATTAAAAGAAAATACAAAGTGATTATACTGGGGTTTCCAACCTTGTACAATGTGACACGAGGTTCGAAACCGCAATATACAAAAAACGGTAGAAAATGAGACGCGAGAAGGTCCGATGGATGAGAATGTGGATGGATTGACAGGAAGAATGGATGAGGAAAGAGTGCAAGCAGCACCTGGGTGGCAGGACTGTCAGAGTAATGCAGCGGGAGGAAGGAGGGGCGGGGGAGGGTGCAGGAGTGACAGTAACAGCAGGAGCAACTCTCCAACCGGGGAGGAGAGTCCTGGGAGAGACACAGAACCGCGAGGAGCACAAGACAAAAACATTAACAAAGGGGGAGTGAATGGATGACAGACATTAACACATAGGGAGTAAATGGATGAGAGAGAGACATTAACACACAGGGTATAAATGGATGAGAGAGAGACATTAACACACAAGGAGTAAATGGATGAGAGGGACATTAACAAACAGGGATTGAATGGATGAGAAAAAGACATTAACACACAGGGAGTGAATGGATGAGAGAGACATTAACACACAGGGAATTAATGGATGAGAGAAATACATTAACACACAGGGAGTGACTGGATGAGAGAGAAATACATTAACACACAGGGAGTGACTGGATGAGAGAGAAATACATTAACACACAGGGAGTGACTGGATGAGAGAGAAAGACATTAACACACAGGGACTGATTGGATGAGAGAAAGACATTAACACACGGCGTGAAAGGATGAGAGAAAGGGAGGACATTTACACTGGGAGAGTAAATAGGTTAGAGAGAGACTAAGGAGAGAAGGGGGATCATTGGAGGGACACAGGGAGAAAATAATGTAGAACATTGAAATGGGGTTACAAAAACGTTTATTCAGTAACTGTCTGGGGAACATGACGTGTGTTTTTTTGTGTGTGTGATTTCAGGTGTCCACTAGTTGAAGTGACGGGCCTTCTAGAGCTCAGGCTGTGGCGAATCAAAATCTCTCTGATACCTTAACATTATTACATTGGTTTTTGGGGTGTAGGTGTGGTTTTTCATACCAAGAAAAAAGAAAACTGTTCTCGTCACATTATCGTTTAGCGGCAATGCTTCCCTTAATGCAGAGGTTCCCAATATGGGGGCAGCACCTACCACTGGTAACAGCATAATTCACAAGGGTCATTAGGTAGACTATTGGCATTTTCACCAGGGGGACCTTAGACAGCAACACGCATTTAAAAATGTTCAGACACGTCCAGGGTCCGGTTTCCCATAAGCATCATAAGGCAAATTGTAAGAACCTTCATAGCAGCTTTGTGAAATCTTCAAGCAGTGTGCCAAATCCATTGTTATACTAAAGCTGCACTACCTGCTACTTAACAGCTCCCCACCAACCATTTTAGACCAGTTGTTCTGTTTTAAAACATGTTTGAAATAAAACCTAAGATGACTGAATTGAAAAACCATATAGACTTCAGAACAGTCCTGGCTACACTGCCTGGGGTTTAGGCCAACAGTCTATAATTCAATAATGTTGAAATCAATTTCATGACCATTCGATAATGAGGGCTTGTCGAGTTGCGGCACGTACACAACCCTCCATCTGAGCACAGCCCCTTCTCAGCTTGCCATTTGGTACAGGCAAATTTAAACTGAAACCATATGTGAACTATTTCCCTTGTGGTTTACTCTCTTCCCGTGGTCCACAAATCAAAATACTAGCAAGATAACTAGCCAAGCTACAAGCAAGGTTCTGAATTGCATATCTAGTTATTCTGTTGTCCTCATATTCTACACTATGGTTTTACCTGCTGCCGACCTCTCTCTACCTTACAGGAATCCAACAAACACAAAAAAAATATGATGGGTGTGTCACTCAGATGTCACTAACAGAAGACATGGCAAAAAGTATTGCCTTGCAGGAATGTCAGCCGATGACACAATGCATTGAATTTCCGGAAATAAGCTTTAAACCAGGAAAATGTAAGTGGGTTGGCTAGAGAACAATTTGTGTAACCACTGCCCTAATACTAGTGGCAGATTTTTACAATGTATTCACAATGATGTGGTAGGCTGTAGACTGTTGTTTGTGTTACAGTATGTCCCAAATCAGAATTTGAAATGTTTGTGTGTGTGCGCGCGTGTGCGTGTGTGCGCGCGTGTGCGTGTGCGCGTGTATGAATTTGTGACAAACTCACCCCTGTTTTCCTTACACTGCCCCGTGGTTTGGGAACTGGTCGGCTGGATTTGGTTTCGATGACCTCGGTCCCGGCTCCTGCTGTGATGCCCTGGTGCTGTTTGGTCCTCTGGGCCTGGAGAGCGAGCTGATAGGCTACCTCAAACGCCTGTCCCAACGTCAGGATTATCTCATAGGTCAGGTTCTACCAGATGTGGAGAAAACAGAGTTCAGAATCGTGCTTAGCATTCTACTCCCTTCTCCTGCCTCCCATATCAACAGACAGACATGCAGCAGCGCTGCAGAACACAAAGCTTCTGCTGCTGCATCCCTCACACTGAAGTGGAGAAGTCTACAGGAGACAGAGTCTCAGTCATCACGAAAGCAAAACAACAGGCATTCAGTCATGCCTCTATAATTAATAGCTGACAAGTCAGGGGCCAAGTACGTTTGTACCTACACAACTAGTGTCATTCCTTACGGTTTAAATATTTTTACTACTGTTTTTTTTGTTTGAAACAAACAGCTGACTGAAGATGGCAGGCATTTGTTGGTTTTAGTCAGTTTCTGCTCTAACACGGAGCACCATGTGAAAATTGGGAGCTACCCACTGAAATAAGGAGTTAGAATGCATCTCTATTGAAGATAGAAACAAGGTGTTATAAGAGCCTGTGGTTGCCTAGCAACATCTTTTTGCATACACCATTTACAGACAGGATAGGAGATGAGAAAATGTACAGACAGGTGACAAATTAAAGGAAAACCCAACATGTGTCTTAACATGGTGTTGGGCCACCATGAGCCGCCGGAACAGCTTGAATGCGTCTTGACTTAGATTAGACTAATTTCTGGAACTATACTGGAGGGACGGAACACCATTCTTCCAGCAGAAATTCACTCATTTGGTGTTTTGATGATGGTGGAGGAGAGAGATGACTTATACGTTGGTCCAAAATCTCATAGACATCCTGGTAGAGACCAATGTCATCAGGATAGAAATATCTCCCCATCGGATAAAGATAATCACTTAGTGACCCTTCCCTCTAAGGGGCCAAGTGGACCCAAACCATGCCAGGAAAATGCCCCCCACAGCATAACAGAGCCTCTCATTTAGTCAGGTATTTCTTTTAATTTCTCACCCATCTCTATACTTATTAAAAGAAAATTCTCATTGTGTTATTCAAGCGGTCATTACAGTGACTAATAACACTCATCCACAATTCCATGACTGAGTTTGCACTTAACATTTTCCCTTGAAAACTCATGCCATTACAGTATCAACATTTACGATCGCAACGTGTGAAGAACAGCTACAAGGACAAGCGTCAAACCGTTTGTCGTAAAAAAGACAATCAGTAACTTAACACTGACTTGAACCCAATCATGACTCCATTTTATGTGCACTAATTTTCCAAACCATTTGTCTCAAGCGCCTTGTTAAATCCTATTATGGTGTAAAAAAAAAGGTTTCAAAGGATGCCTAACTAATCCAGATTTGTAGTTTGAAGTTTTACACTGGATTTCTTTTGTGTAAACAACAGTAATGGTGTGGTGGAGGGGACACTGGGCTGGGTTTCAAACAAAACAATGTGTCTTTCTTTTCATACTAAAATGCCCATTACACTGAGTCATAAAAGGGCACTGAAATTATTTAGGAACTGTGCCCAGTTAAGAGATGGAAGGCTACTTTGTGTCATCAATGAGACCTCACACTCAAACCCTTGTCATAATATGTAACTGTGTTGCACCTAAACCAAAATGATCAAAGAGAGTCTCATTGTTACTGAATAAATCAAGAGTATTGATTTTTGACTAATGATGGTAAAAGAACAGTTATCGTGTTTAATCTGATAATTAGCCTAAAAGTGTTATTTGAAAAATCAAATTGCTACCATTCCATATGCTTAATATTTCCTTTGGAACATTTCAATTTGGCCATATCCATGTAAACATTTTTTCCACAAGTGTAAAGAGTTAAACATACGCAGAGACAGAACGCAACACAACACTACACACAGTCTCAGCTCAGTGGATCGTAACTTTCTAAGACCTCAGAGAAATGCCTTCAGTCAGACAATGAAATCTATAAGACTTTACTGTAAAACAAAAGTTTAGTCGGCTGCACAACGTCGTAAACAAACCCAAGTCAACAGCAGACAGTGCTGTCAGGTAGATAGGAAGTGCAGCGAGACAGCAAGCCGGTCCCTCTCAGTCCACTGACTGCAAACTCGTGTTACTAGAACGCGCCAAGGCTAGCGCCACATAGCATTAAAACATTCAGACAGCTTCTCAGTAGAGGAAAGGACCAGGTGAACCCACATGGAACAGAACATGATCAGTCTGTGTGTGTGTGTGTGTGTGTGTGTGTGTGTGTGTGTGTGTGTGTGTATACCCTTGAGCATAAATTTAATGTATTTGTAACCCCCCCACAAAAAAGGTCCTTCATTTGTTTTGCATGTGAAGATTGAATGGCTTCATCTGATCCTGTTTATTGTCCCTGACTTATACAGTACAGCCTCACCGGGTAGCTAAACCCAGTCCAGTGACACACAACCAGGCAGCCACCCCCTGAGGGACTCTGCAAAACGTTCTTTAACAGCCAGTATAAAGGAACAGAACAACTCCACCTTAACAAAATCAGAAACTCTTCCTCTGTTCATATCCTTTCATCTGACCTGAGATCGGAATTGAACAGCTTTTGGAGTCTGGGTCATCTGATAGCAGCCCGGTGGTCAATACTTCTTAAAAGCTTCGACAGCTATTAACCGAATGCATTCCTCCAGTGAGCATTTAGCCCTGTGGAGGGCACCACAGGCCACAGAGACAACAGTTCTCAGAAAGGTGGGACCGGTCAAAGAAAAACATCCACTGACTTTAATGGGGACGTTCAGTCTAGAAACTTTATATATATCAGACGAGCCTCTGACCCGTTACTTAGTTAGATCACACATGCTGCATTCAATTAGACAAGAGATAATGCAGGTAATCAGTTCTCAGGATGAAGGGTCTGGTTGGGAACTGACATTTACTGATGACCACATTGCTCCATGGAGAAAAAATCTAATGCTGCTGAATCATAAAACCTCAGACAGAGGAGTGGGTCCCAGACCACGCTCCATAAAGCAGAATCCGGTGCTAAAAGACGCCCTCCTGTGCACTGCGCTCTGCTTGTGTGCTGAAGCATTGAATGTGACAGCATGGCACAAACTGTGGTCAAGTCAGTGCAGTGCATTCTGGGAAGGCTGGGTTAGAGCGGGCTGACTGTTTAGTAGGCATGTAGTCTCACCACGTCTACGGTGCTGAACACATGACAGTAGTGGTGGTTGGTCTGCAGGTCCTTGGTGATGTAGGCAAACGTGCACAGGTCCTCCGGGTCCTGAGCTGCGCACGAGATGTTCCGGATCTCATGCTCGGCTATGATGTTCTGCATAGGAGAGTTCAAAATAGACAGTACAACACGTGTATGCACAATTCCAGAGAGGTTAATAATCATCACATTCACATCTCCATTATGAAAAAAGGTGTCACGGCGATGAAGGTGTCATGGCGTGATGAGACACTAGCGTCTAGACCGCCTGTCTCGGACCGGTGAGTGTGTGTCCGTCTACTTCTCAGATGGCTGAATAGATTAGTTCCAAGGTGGAAAAGAAGCAGCCGGCCAAACCCACCTTATTGGCGGCGTCGATGAACTTCACTCCTTTGTATGTGATGGAGAGGACGATCGTAGGCACCTTCCCCATCTGCTCTGTCGACCTCTGTCAGACAACAGTGTGACGGAGAGAAACATGAGGAGGAAATTAGCCCGGGGCCTTTAAGCTCTTCTTAGAGACCGCCTGGAGACGGGTGACAGCTGCCACCTACCCTCATTTTGGCACAAGCGTCTTGGGTGGACTCCGTTCCCCGCAACTCCTTGATGAGCATAGATCCCAGGTACTGAAAGGAAAGAGCGAGCGGGTGAGGACCACAGCAGGAGCGAGAGGGCGCACCATGCGCTGGAGAAAGACATTAGTGAGCTACTGAAGAAAGGTGTCCCTTACATTGGCTTCATAGCCACAGGTGTCGAAGATGAGCTTCTCCGGCTGGTGGTGCCAGTTCTGTACCGGGGTGTAGGGGGCAGCTAGGCTGGGGGGTCGCAGGGTCAGACGGGGCTCCCGATGCCTCTCCTCATACCTCTCCTGTGGGTGGGGTCTTTCAGCGCGGGCCCGTTGGGGGGCCACGTCGTAATCTGGGTCGGGACCCTTCCTCCTCCCAGGCTCCCCCAGGGGTAGGAGGGGGTCCATGGAACGACCCGTGTAGGAGTCAAGGGGTGTGAGGGGCGAGGAGGTCTGGGGCAGCAGGTCCTGACACCTGATCTGGGACAGGCGTGGGGGCTTTACGGGAGCCTCCTCATAGGGACGCTCGGCCAGCGAGGCAATTATGCGTTTCCTGTGTCCCAGGAGGGTGATCTTCAGCACCTGCGCACACAGAAAAGTCCACAGCCGTCACAAGTACTGAACGCCGAAACTAGCCCACCGTAACACATCCGGCACACATTCCCTATGGAATGACATTCCTATTGCAAACCATTCTTTTTTTAAACTAATCTCCATAGACACACATTGACAATCTCCAGCTCCCACAGGTTCTTGACACAGTCAAGACTGCGGTATCCACTGGACAGGAAGTTGTGCAGATACTCTTGCAGGCCCAGGAGTTCCAGCCACGAGGAGAGAGAGCTACTGCCGTCACAGCCCAGGGCCTTCACCTACAGAGGGAGACACAGGCATACTCATCAGTACACCTTCCACGCAGGGCAGACCGTACCCAGGCTACAGCTGCCGCATGGGGTCACTGGGGAACTCCTTCCAGTTGTCGGTTTGGAGAGACCAGGCTCACCTTGGGCAGAGGCCGAGCTGCATGCAGGAGCTTCCTTCGATGTCCCGGGTCTGAGATGCCTATCTCTCGTAGGTCCTGGTCCTCCATCACATTACTACCCTGTAACAGACAGAGGAACGCTGGCTTATAATGAGCCCGTCACTACCAAGGCTTCAATGCTGCCAATAACCACAGGCGTAATGTTGTAGACTGGACAGGGAATCTTGTTAAAGTTAAAAAAAAAAAAAAATGCATAATTCCGTGGAGGACATGGCTCTTTTTTGTTTTTCCTTTATTTTACTAGGTAAGTTGACTGAAAACAAATTGTCATTTACAGCAACAACCTATGGGCAATTAGGGTTGACCGCCTTGCCCAAAACTGATCAATCACCTTGCCGACTCGACCTAGATTTCTATTTACTCATTTAGCGGACAGGCTTATCGAGGGCAATTTACAGGCATAGTTAGTGCCACGCACAAAGGCACAGATTCTTATTCAAAAACAATGTTTTCAGGGATAAGAACCAGCGACCTTTCGTTCCCATTACTGGCCAGATGCTCCAACCGCTAGGCTATCGCCTCCCCTCACTAACAGCATCTTAGTGTTGGAGGACTTTTAGGTTAACTATAATACAATAACCAGACCAAGACAAAGACAAACCCACATTGGTGATTATTGATCCGTCTGCCTAAATGCTGCCAATGCAGAAAAAAGGGGTCAATTTCTCAGGTGTGTCAAGAACGTGTCCCTTCCTTCGTCCAGCTGACTACACCACTGAAATGAACATCAATGAATTCCTCCACTAAATGTAATTTAAGTGGATGAGTGAGGAAGACAGCCATCTATAGCCCCACACGACACTATCTCAAAAGCTGAGGCAGGCAGGCAGCAGCAATGGATGGCTAATCAATGGATTCATCAAGAACCTGCAGTAGGGGGGGCTAGGTCGCGGTGAGGCGGGTAGCAGAGCGCTACTGTATCGACGGCCACAGGCAGAGTGCTATGACTTCGACCGCAGAGGCAGACAAGCCGACGTCCACAGGCGTCATTTGTCAGGGTCACTCGATGTGTCCAACCATCAGCCCGACGTGATGAAATTGAGGCAAAATTGAGACTTGGGAGGTGCTTCTGACACACTAAAAAGCAGAAGAGTCAGCGATGCTTGGTTGACCTGGATGCAGAGTGTTAGGATAGCAGAGTCAAGGGTTTAGAGAGCTACAGGGAGCAAGGGTGGAGGGGGGGCCCACAGGGATGGATAGGAAGAGGGCTTTACTATATAGATTGGGATTCCAGTGTGTGTGTTTGTATGTGTGTGGTTTGTGTGTGTATGTTTGAACAGTTGCATATGTCAATTTAAATTAGGCAATATGAGGATCTAAGATGTCAAAAGGGAGTTAATCAACAGTGTGATAGCCTTTATAAGACATTAATAAAAGCACACACAGACACACACACACACACAAACATGGCAGACACACACACACGGCAGACACACGGCAGACACACGGCAGACACACGGCAGACACACGCACGCACGGCAGACACACACACACGCACGCACGGCAGACACACGCACGCACGCACGACACACGCACGCACGCACGCACGGCAGAGACACGCACGCACGCACGGCAGAGACACGCACGCACGCACGGCAGAGACACACACACGCACACACGCACACACGCACACACACACACGCACACACGCACGGCAGAAACACACACACACGGCAGACACACACACACACGGCAGACACACACACACCCTTCATTGTGTTTGCGGTGTTAGAGTCAGTCACAGAAGGTGTCAGAGGATCCCATCCAGAGTGACGCAGAGCTGATTTTGAGGTCTAACACAGACACACTCAATCCTTCGTCCCTGGTCGACTACATCTCTCTGATCCTGGCACTTATTCTAAACCCCCTCTGACAACTCCCCACATCTACCCCAGTTACCAGCGAGACTGGAGAAGTGCCCTAGTCTGAATGACAAAGGACACTAGAAGGGGAATATCCAATTCCTGGTGAAAGGCAACCTAGTGGATTAAATTATCTAACTGCCTGATCAGGGAAAAAAATGCTACATTCACCTCAACTTCTTCTTACAGTAGAAGCATTCACGCTATACCTCCACCCATGGCCTCAAACTACCAGAGAACTTGTGATAAACAGTCTCAATCAGACTAAAACGCCTGGGGAACTCTGTGGAGAAATCTCTTTAATGCACTTAAGACTAATGATGCCTATTCCTGGGCACCCATTTCAGGTTATAGTGAGAATACATTGCAGAGGGGACTGAACCGTGAATCGTCTCGTTTGTGTACAAGGAACTGTACATTACTGTGGTATAGAAGGTATTTTTGTATGGACTGTACAGCACGCCTATCTAGGCAAGGTGTTTGTCTGGACCCAAACTGCTGAGCAAACTGCTTTTCCTTGAGGTTCATCTATGGAACGAAGGCAGGTACACATGGAGTGATTGAGTGTGCATGTCTGTGTGTGTGTGCGTCCGTGCGTGCTTGCGCATGCACTTTTCTTTGGAAGAACAGTATAACCCTGAGCATGTGTAAAGACCATGACTCAGATATTTTCCCACTTTTAGGAGAATGTATTTGTTGGCAGGAAGAATGGCTATGTGGTAAGCGAGGGCAGAGAGAGAGAGAGAGAGAGAGAGAGAGAGAGAGAGAGAGAGAGAGAGAGAGAGAGAGAGAGAGAGAGAGA
>JACXGI010010843.1:0-10687 GCA_016801175.1 Esox masquinongy
GTTAGCATGTTGTTCTATATTTGTGATATATCTCCATACTATTCCTATAACAAAGAAATTCCTGTTTTTCCATAGAATGCAGGAATTTGGTCCGTTTGTGCCTTATGAGAGACCCGTGCAAAAGACCCAACCTGGAGCAGATCCTCTCTCACAGCTGGATGTCAGACTTGTCATAACTTGACCCAGAGTCTGACAATCATTACATGTAAGTGTCCTCTGCTAATGATAGACATTCATTACTGGTAGTCATGAAGCAATGTAATCTTACTGATCAAAGCAAAACTTTTAGAAATGATTTACCATTTTCTAACTGACCAGTGTTCATAATTTTTTTACAGGTTCTTCAGCAATTTTATAAATACCCCAACCTTACCCAAACTGTCACTTATCTTGTGTAGACAATCAAACTCACCTCCAACGGGATAAATTAGGGATAGCATAAAAGAAACAGACAAAAATCAACTAAACATCACATTGGATCTTCTGCAATCAACTGGGAAGGATAAGAAACTCAAAGCTGCTCTACAAGAAACACTTTTGTGGAACCTGAAGGGAAACTCCAATTCTAGAACAGGAAAATACCTTTGCAAGACTCCTCCGAGTTCTGCTCCTCTTTTGGTGAAAGAGCTTGAAGAGGAGAATGTAACAGGGATGACGCTTGAAGACTTGAAGGTTTTCATTCTACCCCTTTACAACCTACCTTCGCTTTTTGACTGAAGTCAACAGAGAGGATACAGAAACTCGGTATAAAAGAACAACTTAATGTTTCCACAGACTGCACTTATTCTAACATCTGTGTTTTAGAACTGAGCTGAAAGAGAACAACATTATAGAACTGGACCTTCAGAAAGACATCAATGTGACCAGTTTGCATCCTTTGTACTGCACAGACTTTGAGAGATTGTTTAAGGGATGTGGTTGGAAATGTTGCTACTTAAGAACTGACAACCAATCTACCCCTTTACAAAACCTTACCTTTTACTAGCTGATCGAGGAATGACAAAGACAGTTTTACTACCATTGATCATCCTGGTGCCCAGCTCTCAACCATTGTGGACCTCGAGTGCA
Organism: Esox masquinongy; assembly: GCA_016801175.1. Taxonomy (NCBI): domain Eukaryota; kingdom Metazoa; phylum Chordata; class Actinopteri; order Esociformes; family Esocidae; genus Esox; species Esox masquinongy. Next base: position 1,069 of record JACXGI010010843.1, read on the forward strand.
AGCGGCGTCTGCGCAGGGTGTGCGGCATCATCACCTGCTGAACTCTGTGACCCATCCCATCACTTACCATACCAACCCGCCCACCGCTTAGTACTGCCTCTCAGGGACTTTGTTACACTAAGCCCTTGTACTACTTGTCTACCTCGGGAACCTCATTGCTGCTATCCCTATTCTAACTGCATTTCATTGTACTTTACTCCTACTGTTCAGTGACAATAAAGTTGAAACTAATCTTAAGAAAATAAATGAAGCATCTGAAATTCTTATGTACCATTGTATGTTTTATATGAAATGTTTTCTATATATATAGCTGACTTAGAAATACTGACTACAATACTGCCCTACAAAGGCAAAAGGCCTTAACTCGCCAGAGTGTAGAACTGAGAAAAATGACTTTAAAGTTGTTTTGTTGTCCAGCCAAATGAATTGCAGGTAGAATATTGGAAATGTGGCAATTCGTTGTTTTTAACAAAGTTATTAATCTACACAAATCTTGAGCTCAAACTTGACCTTTCACCCTTATTCAGAAGTTATTGTACTCTGTCTTGTACTCTGTCGTTGCCTGCAAAATAATGGGTCATGCCAAGACAAAAGGCATAAACTAACATTTGATCGCTCACTTAGTTGCTGATCACCTATATTAAATCAGTATAATGATAACATTTTTATAGTTTTTTTTTTGACATGACAAACGTAGACAGAGATGACACGATCAGACAAAGTAGTTTTGCATGTGGGAGGATAACGTTTTGCAACCATTTTATTGAGTGCAATATTTACTAACCAACGAATAGTAAAGGATACAACGCTCGTGTTTTGGATTGAATTGGATGAATGCCAGAGTAGGATAGTCAAGAACGACTCATGTTATGTGTTTAATGAGTTGAACGCCAGCGAGTAATGCTCAAAACTCATGCTGTGGATTTAACATTGCAATGCATTTTTTGCAGGTTACAAGAAAAGGTAGGCTATCTATTTAATTGTGAATTGTTACTGTTAAGCTCGTGTGTCGTGTGTCTATGCGAGCCCTAACCCACTCGCTTTGTTTCCTTGGCTGTCAGTGACGTACTAACTAGCCTGCATCACACGAAAAAAAGCGTTAATTGCGTATGATTTACGATTACTCGCAGCTGGCAAGCCATCTAGTTATTGTTTGTTTCCAAAACTTTGTTTGCATTCTGATCGCTTATGGGAGAAGTTCGGTTTTGTTTGTCAAGTAGTTAGCCTAAGTTTGCTAACAAATTTTAGTAGATTGATGGATGGATGGCTAGATATATAGGCAATCTATTTATTTTGTAAATAAATCTAATACATGGGCGTAACACCGTAACGTCACTTTTATGGCAAGCCGTTTTATCATTTATTCAGTGAATTAATGAGCTAAACAATTCTATTTTTTGAGATCAGCAATTCATTTTTGAGATAAAAAATGCTATGCTAATGACCTTCACGTGGGCATGTGCAGGCTCCTTCATTCGGTTCGCAGAGCCGTAACATTTTGCTATGTTAGGAGCGTTGTACGGTGCGGCAATTGTAGACATTGCGATCTGTTGGCGTTCGTCTTACATCTTAATGTGTATTAAGTTTGATTTTTTTCAAAATTATCCATTCAACCTACAGCTCTTTTATAAAGTGACAACAAAACGTAATAATTGTCTTAATGTTTAAAGGTGTAGGCACAAAAATGTATTGTTTGACTTTACACCTGAAGCACTACATGCAGCCACTAAGCTGTACATAATTTGTAAAAAAAAAAAATAACTAAAATTTCATTGTTGGAGCTGTATATAGATGCTAAGCATTCCAACACAATCCAAAACCAACTCATAAATATCATTTTCTAGGTTGTATTATTATTTTGTTTTACTGTTTCTCAAATATGTTGGAATGATGCTGTTCCTAACAACAAAAGATGCAAACATGAATTCCTAGGATATGGGAATTTCCAGTGGGCGTTGTTGAGCGTTTCAGTCACATTCCTGACTTGCATACAAATTGCATCGCTCTATCCTTCAATGTACATGCACCTGTGTAGTGACTTTGAGGTAATCTCAATTTTGAATGTATCTTTTTTATTAAAGGCAGGCATGGACATGACTGGTAAGATGTCATCAGAAGAGAAGTTAAGGAATTTTGAAGTCACACTCAGTTGCCCACAATAAATGGGTCTCATCAACGGTCCTGCCCATGATATGTATTTTGACCACTGTAAGCTCTGCAGTAGCACCTTTCAGAACCTATAAATTTTGACGTAGTCCAATAGTATAATTTAAATACTGTACATTTGCTTGAGAATAAAGTTAAATGACCCCCATTATATTTGTATCCCAAAAAACAATGAATATATATGGCAGAGTTGGTCTTTTTAAGTGATTAATGTTGTATAGAGGGTCCATCAGTCTGTGGTGCTGCCTCTGCTGCGCATGGAGAAATCCTGGTCTCCTGGGTCACTGACCAACTGGCTGACAGACCACAATTTGTACTTTGACATATGTAATACACTGCAGCATAGGTTCTGCCAGTCTGTGGTGTCTAGCGGCATCTTATATAAAGTGGTGTGTTGGCGTTCCAACATCAGGTCTGGGGATGCGGAAAAGCTCAAACTGATCAGGAAGGGGATCAAGCTGGACGTCTTGGAGGATTTGGCTGAGAGGACACACCCTAAAAAACAGCAAATCTATACCATAACCTTGTAGTAACTAAATTGAAATCTAAGCTTTTGGAATAGAAAACCAAAATAATTACAGAGGGCACAGTACAAACCATTAGCTAGTAAGATAAATTAAGATATAAACAATATTATGAATACAATGAAATACTTAATGATAAAAGAATGAAGATAGTGTTTTGCAAGCAAACTATTGAAAAAAGCAATTATAATTCATACATTGTAAATGTTATTTTGGATTTATTTAATAACTTCAAAATAAAAACCATTACAGTGATACACAATGTGGGATACACAATACACAAGTGATACACAATGTATTTTATAAAGCCCTTTTTACATAAGTAGTTGTCACAAAGTGCTTATTCAGATACCCAGCCCAGAAAGCCCAAAGAGCAATCAACAGTAGGTTTGAAACCTAGGACTAAACCTGGAGAGTAGTCAGACTATGAGGGTTCTGGTTGTGCTGGGTGAGATAAGAGTGGATTACCAAAGTCACATCAATATTTTTGCATGTTCAGAAGACCAGCGGGTCAATAAATATAGGCGGGCTGTGTCCTTTCTTTAGGCAGAATCCAGACAAGCTGCCAAACCAGGTGGACAAGGACAACCAGTGGGCAGTGCATGTTGACTTTGGACATGGCCAGCTAGGTGTTGTCAGGCCAGGTAGTCATGGTCCAAGGACTCAGGGTCCTCCCAAGATTCAATAGGACACCAGAGAAATAAGAGGGAGCATTTCTTAGATCGGGGGTATTCAACTTTTACCCTACGCGGTCCAGAGCCTGCTGTTTTTCTGTTCTACCTCATCATTGTAACTCACCCAGTATCCCAGGTCAAATTCAGGCCCTGATTAGAGGCTTGCAATGAATAAAGGAACTAGCTTCATGGGCCAGAGGTAAGTTTTTAGGGTCTTAGATCAAAAACAAAACCATATAATAGAATTCAGACTCACCCTAGTCCCCTAGCACACAGATATTACAGTCTGAAATGGTATTTTGAGTATCCACTAACTACATCTTTGGCCGGTTTTGTGGACACATTAAGTTTAGGCTTAGTCTTTGTCCATAAAACTACCCTTTTGTTGTAGAAATCTATTAGCTGCTATCTGATGACATGGCTACCTTTGATTGATAAATGCAGCAGAGTCACACAACAAGTGTTATAAGCGGTGTAGCCATGCCAGCGAATGCCTGATGTCTGAACACACACACTTGTAACATGTCATTGAACCAAGACAGATTTTTTTTTAAAAGAACTGTTGTCAGGATTAGACTGCAGTGTGAACAAAGCTTACATGTAAAAGGTTCACCAAGGGTCCAATACAAGCCATTCCAATGAACATTCTGCAGGCTCAGAGTAGCTTTCCCCTGGGATGACTGAAAAACGGTTCTTCCTGCTCTGCTTGTTGGAGGTACTGCATGTTGGGGTCAACCTTAAAAGCAACACAAAATACCTGCTTTTAAAATGACTTAGTCCTACCATCTAAGTAAAACATTCCATAAATCTCAAACTGACCCATATCTACTAAGGATTGGTGAACTGATAACAGACTACTACATCAAAACTTCCAATCCTGATGTTCATTTTTGAGTATGAATCTTCACATAAGAGTGATAACCAGTGATTTTTATGAAACTGAATGTGTATCAGATGCAATGTAAAATGTAAAGATTATTTTTTTAATGTAGCAAATAGTTGTTTAGGATAGGAAATGCTTCTCCCTCTGCCTTCTACTTTATGCAGTGGCTCAGGCAGGGCCAAGAATGGAGTAAAGTTAGGGAGGGGTCCATTTGGGAATCATTATCAGGACAGATACACTATGTTTTAAAAAAAGATCAAATTGTGGTTTTATTAATTATTTTATTATCATTATTTAATCAGGCAAGTTATTAAGAACAAGTTATCACTGACAATAACAACCTGTACAAGTAATGTAGCTTGTATATTTATATGTTGTATGTTACAGGCAAATAATTTCCCATCATGTTGGTCAATGTACAAAGCAATGACTTGGGCCACATGGGCCAAATGGGTCTGTAGTGGAAAAATGTAGGACAAGAAATGCCGTAGTTGTTTTATATGTTCTGACATTTTATGCTTTACTGGGCAGTGTACAAGACCAGTAAACCAGACTCAGCCCCACACTGCAGCATTACATGTGTACTGGAAACAGCAGACAAGACCCCTACACCAGACCAAGCCACACTATCCCATTACTTTGATCAAAAATACATTAAATCAGAGCAATGGGAATGTCGATTTATAATGCACAACTAAAGCTAGATGTCAAAAGCATATGCTCAGTAGATACATATTTTCATCACATGGTCTTACCAGACATCAGAAGAGGTTCAGCGTCCTCTGCCTGATCACAAATGCCCCCTTCTAGACAGCACACCTTTGATGACACTTATAGTCCCTGACTCCCTGTATTGAAAGAACACAAAATACAATGCTTTTGAAACAATCTATGAGTAGAAACAGATGCTCAATGGCATGTATAATCAGTAATTACTTGATGTCTAATCTATAGGACAATAACATGACTGTTAGCTAGCTACCAGTCTATACATCCATATGTATGCTTTTTTGATCTCAAGAATTGCATTTTTGATATCAACAATTCAAATTTTTGATCTCAAATGAATTACTGATCTCAATAATTTCAATTTTTGATCTCAAGAAATCAATTATTGAGATCAAAAATTTGAATTGTTGAGATCAATAATTAAATTTTTGAGATCAACAATTCGAATTTTCTCAACAAATTACACAATGACCTCCAGGACACTAGCAAAATGCAAAACTAGAGAAGAAGCAGACAGCAAGGATAAGGAGAGAGCAATTGTCTGTGGCCACCACCTGCAAAACCATTCCCTTTTGGGGGTTGTCTTGCTATTGCCTCTCCAGTGCACCTTACCTGTTTTCACTTTCATTTGCACCAAAACAGGTGACATTGATTCACAATCGCTTATGCTTCCTTACTGGACAGATTTATATCCCTGAAGTTTAATTGACTAGGTGTTATAATTTGATGATTACTTGTTCACTTAATTTTTTTGAACAGTGTGTAAGTGTCTGTTCCAGCTTGGGCAGAGACATTGAGGAAATCGCCATAAAAAAGTAGATTTCGGATAATTCAGTGGCTGATCCCTCCTGATGTCGGTTAGAGTGTGATCACTTGATCAACCAGGTCATCAGGAGGGATCAGACAATGAAACTGTCAGTCCCAACCAGTTGACTACAATGAAAGGATGGATACTTATTGGTAATATACAGCTCCAAGAAAAAATTAAGAGACCACTGCACCTTTTTCTTTCCTCTCCAAAAAAGTTGGAAAAGAAAGTTTTGAGTGAGGAACAGAAGCGTTCAATTTGCAGTGGGCTCTTAATTTTAACCCTTCTGTTCCTCACTCAAAAATCTTCCTTTTCGACTTTTTTGGAAAGGATGAGTGAGCGTCGCCGCTTACCTGGAGAACACATGGCACCAGGATGCACTATGGAAAGAAGGCAAACCGGTGGAGGCAGGGTGATGCTTTGGGCAATGTTCTGCTGGGAAACCTTGGGTCCTGCCATTCATGTGAATGTTACTTTGACACGTACCACTTACCTAAGCATTGCTGGGGACCCTTTCATGGCAACAGTATTCCCTAAAGGCATTGGCCTCTTTCAGCAGGATAATGCACCCTGTCACAAAGCAAAAATGGTTCAGGAATGGTTTAAGGAACACAACAACCAAATTCCCCAGATCTCAATCCAATCGAGGATCTGTGGGATGTGCTGGACAAACAAGTCCGATCCACGGAGGCCCCACCTCTCAACTTACAGGACTTAAAGGATCTGATAACATCTTGGTGCCAGATAGCACAGCACACCTTCAGTGGTCTTGTGGAGTCCATGCCTTGACGGGTCAGGGCTGTTTTTGCAGCAAAAGGGGGACCTACACAATATTTGGCAAGTGGTCATAATGTTATGGCTGATCAGTGTATATATTACACAAAACCCATGCATCAATGGTCATTACATACACAATTAAATTAAGACTGTGAAAAAAACTTAAGGATTCCTTTCAATTTTAACAAATTTAATTGTGACAATTTCTAAGTTATTCGTGGCGTTTCATGTAAGTAAATCAGCCAGTTTAAAGTACGTAGTCCCTAATTCAAGAACTTACATGACTGGTAATACTGCTATTAATGTGTTGGTCACAGATAACTGACCAAAAAAGTCTCCAGACATTAATCCAATAGAAAATCTGTGGAGGGAGCTGCAGGTTCGAGTTGCCAAACATCAGCCTCAAAACCTTAATGACTTGGAGAAGATCTGCAAAGAGGAATGGGACAAAATCCCTCCTGAGATGTGTGCAAACCTGGTAGCCAACTACAAGAAATGTCTGACCTCTGTGATTGCCAACAATGGATTTGCCACCAAATACTAAGTCATGTTTTGCAGAGGGGTCGAATACTTATTTTACTCATTACAATGCAAATCAATTTATAAAATTTTTTACAAGCATTTTTCTGGATTTTTTTTGTTGTTATTCTGTCTATCACTGTTCAAATAAACCTACCATTAAAATTATAGACTGATCATTTCTTTGTCAGTGGGCAAATGTACAAAATCAGCAGGAGATCAAATATTTTTTTCCCTCACTGCACTTATACATACAGCTCTGGAAAAAATTAAAAGACCGCTCCTAATGTTTCTTAAATCACCATCTCTACATGTATGGCAGCCATTCCGTTCCAGTGTCTGTTAAATTCCAACACAGGCACACCTCATTTTACTAATGAGGTACTGATTAGATGATTACCTGAACCAAATCTAATTTAATGAGGAAAAGTATGTTACTATCCTCTTGCAATAATGGGACCAGTTGGATGGCAAAAACAGTGCAAGTAGTACCTCAAAGGTAATTTGAATAAAAAAATAACTATTCAGCCTGACAAAAGAGTTGAAAAGAAAAGCTTTGAGTGAGGAAAAGAAGGGTTAAATTCCGGCTTTACTGGCAGAGGGATACAGTGAGCGTCAGGTTGCTTCCATCCTGAAAATTTCAAAGACAGCGGTTCATAAGAACAAGGTCAAGCAACAGACATTGGGGACAACAAAGCTACAGACTGGCAGAGGGCGAAAACGACTGTCCACTGACTGAGATGACCATCAACTCATTCGAATGTCAACAACCGTAGGATGACATCAAGTGACCTACAAAAAGAATGGCAAACAGCAACTGGGGTGAAGTGCACGGTGAGGACGGTTCGAAACAGGCTCTTAGGGGCAGGGCTGAAGTTGTGCAAAGTTAGAAAAAAGCCCTTCATCAATGAGAAGCAAAGAAGAGCCAGGCTGAAGTTTTCAAAAGACCATAAAGATTGGACTGTAGAGGAATGGAGTGAGGTCATCTTCTCTGACGAGTCAAATTTTCAGCTTTGCCCAACACCTAGTCGTCTAATGGTTAGATGGAGACCTGGAGAGGCCCACACCCACTGTCTCGCATCCACTGTGAAATTTGGTGGAGGATCGGTGATGATCTGGGGATGCTTCAGCAAGGCTGGAATCGGGCAGATTTGTCTTTGTGAAGGACACATGAATCAAACCAAGTACAAGGTTATGACAATGTTCCACAACTCTGAGAATTGGTTTTTCCAGCAGGACAATGCTCCATGCCACACAGCCAGGTCAATCAAGGTGTGGATGGAGGACCACCAGATCAAGACCCTGTCATGGCCAGCCCAATCTCCAGACCTGAACACTATTGAAAACCTCTGGAATTTGATCAAGAGGAAGATGGATGGTCACAAGCCATCAAACAAAGCTGATGTACCTGAATTTTTGTGCCAGGAGTGGCATAAAGTCACCCATCAGCAATGTGACAGACTGGTGGAGAGCATGCCAAGACGCGTGAAAGCTGTGATTAAAAATCAGGGTTATTCCACCAAATATTGATTTCTGAAAAAACTCTTCCTAAGTTAAAACATTAGTATTTTTTTGTTGAAAAATGAATATGAATTTGTTTTCTTTGAGGTCTGAAACCAATGCATAATTTTTTGGTTATTTTGACCAGTTGTTATTTTCTACAAATAAATACTCTAAATGACAATATTTGTATTTGGAATTTGAGAGTAATGTTGTCAGTAGTTTAAAGAATAAAACAAAACTGTTCATTTTACTCAAGCATATACAGTGGATATAAAAGGTCTACACACCCCTGTTAAAATACCAGGTTCTTGTGATGTAAAAGAATGATACAAAGATAAATCATGTCAGAACTCTTTCCACTTTTAATGTGACCTATAATGTGAAAAATTAAATTGAAAAACAAACTGAAATCTTCGAGGGGGGAAAAATGAAAAATAAAAACCTTACAATAACCTGGTTGCATAAGTGTGCACACCGTCTTATAACTGGGGATGTGGCTGTGTTTAGAATTAACCAATCACATTCAAACTCATGTTAAATAGAAGTCATTACACACCTGCCATAATTTAAAGTGACTCTGATTAATCACAAATAAAGTTCAGCTGTTCTAGTAGGATTTTCCTGACATTTTCTTAGTTGCATCTCAGAGCAAAAGCCATGGTCCGCAGACAGCTTCCAAAGCATCAGAGCGATCTCATTGTTGAAAGATGTCAGTCAGGAGAAGGGTACAAAAGAATTTCCAAAGCATTAGATATACCATGGAACACAGTGAAGACAGTCATCATCAAGTGTAGATAATATGGCACAACAGAGACATTACCAAGAACTGGACGTCCCTCCAAAATTGATGAAAAGACGAGAAGAAAACTGGTCAGGGAGGCTTCCAAGAGGCCTACAGCAACATTAAAGGAACTGCAGGAATTTCTGTCTGAATTTCTTTCATCATCTTTAGAAGAGGCTTCCTTCTGGGACCACAGCCATGCAGACCAATTTGATGCAGAGTACGGTGTATGGTCTGAGCATTGACAGGCTGACT
>JACXGI010010843.1:10787-26634 GCA_016801175.1 Esox masquinongy
ATTTCCCAAAGACAACCTCTGGATATGACGCTGAGCATGTGCACTCAACTTCTTTGGTCGACCATGGCGAGGCCTGTTCTGAGTGGAACCTGTCCTGTTAAACCGCTGTATGGTCTTGGCCACCGTGCTGCAGCTCAGTTTCAGGGTCTTGGCAATCTTCTTATAGCCTAGGCCATCTTTATGTAGAGCAACAATTCTTCTTTTCAGATCCTCAGAGAGTTCTTTGCCATGAGGTGCCATGTTGAACTTCCAGTGACCAGTATTTGAGAGCGATAACACCAAATTTAACACACCTTCTTCCCATTCACACCTGAGACCTTGTAACACTAACGAGTCACATGACACTGGGGAGGGAAAGTGGCTGATTGGGCCCAATTTGGTTCCCAAAGTAGACACGTACATGTAACAACTGAAAACGTCCTTATCAGACTTTCCCAGGCAGTGTCAGAGTCCAGCAGTACAAAGGGAGTAGTGCAACAAGGACCCTGAGAGGCAGTACTAAGCGTGGGCATGGTTACTGATGGGTCACGGAGTTCAGCAGGGTTACAGTAGCTGGAAAGACACTGTTCCTGAGCCTGCTGGTGCGGTAACTAAGAGACCTGTACCACCTGCCTGATGGTAGGAGGGCAAACAGTTTGTGGCATGGATGTGAAGGGTCCCTGATGATGCCGCTCGCCCTATGCAGACACAGCTTGCGCTGGATCCATACTGAAACAGAAAAAAAGAGGGGTGGGGACACAGATATGGGGATTCAAGTCAAATCTTCTCTTTCAAGATCAAAACACTAAATATGCAATGAATGCACCTACTGCAACAATGATTGTTGTAGATTAAATGATTCTACTTGAGTGCCCGTGGCCTTGCTCTGGCCTTGATGCCCTTAACAAGTTGTCAAGAAAACAGTAATAGTCCAATTAACCGATTTAGTGTGCTTCATCAGAGCTCTTGTCAGTGCTGCTGGCATTATTAAGGTCTTCCTCATGGCTGCTGGCATACTCATCATCCTCCTGTGTGTCTTCAAGGGTCAGGTTCTCTACTGATGTGATAACAGTTTGGCCTTAGCTGGGCCAGTCTCTTCTGCAACAAGCATTGAAGTCCTTGAATCCCTTCTGCAGAAAGATTCCAGGGGTTTTCTATTGGAATTTACAAATTCAAATGTTTATTAACACTCACCCCATTCACATCTACATACCATAAGCAAATGCACATACATGTGCCAAAAAATAATACATTTTTGGCTGTATGGTAGCCGATTTCAATTAACTCTTACCATCTACCCTGATGCTGTCAGACAGTCTGTCCTAGTCCCTCTCATATGTCTTTTCATATATAGCTGGTGTTGCTTTGCTTCTTCATCAAGGATTTCTTCTTCTTGAATTTGTTCAATCAGCATCACCTTATCACAGGGCCTCTTTTTTGTGAAGAGATCAACACCATCTATATTTCACCGAGAGAAACATATTGCTAGAAATACAGATATTTTTATGGCATGAATAATTCATAATGTGAGTGTAATATAATACGTTCCAGATACAGTCGTGCTCATACGTTTGCATACCCTGGCAGAAATTGTGACATTTTGGCATTAATTTTGAAAATATGACTGATCATGAAATAAAACTGTCTTTTATTTAAGGATAGTGATCATATGAAGCCATTTATTACCACATAGTTTTTTGGCTCCTTTTTAAATCATAATGACAACAGAAATCACCCAAAAGGCCCTGATCAAAAGTTTACATACCCATGAATGTTTGGCCTTGTTACAGACACGCAAGGTGACACACACAGGTGAAAATGGCAATTAAACGTGAATTTCCCACACCTGTGGCTTTTTAAATTACAATTAGTGTCTGTGTATAAATAGTCAATGAGTTTGTTAGCTCTCATGTGGATGCACTGAGCTGGCTAGATACCAAGCCATGGGGAGCAGAAAAGAACTGTCAAAAGACCTGCGTAACAAGGTAATGGATTTTTATAAAGATGGAAAAGGATATAAAAAGATATCCAAAGCCTTGCAAATGCCAGTCAGTACTGTTCAATCACAAAATTTGGGGTTCTCTTGATACCAAGCCAAGGTCAGGTAGACCAAGAAAGATTTCAGCCAGAACTGCAAGAAGAATTGTTCGGGATACAAAGAAAACCCACAGGTAACCTCAGGACAAATACAGGCTGCTCTGGAAAAAGACGGTGTGGTTGTTTCAAGCAGCACAATACGACGATACTTGAACAAAAATGAGCTGCTTGGTCGAGCTGCCAGAAAGAAGCCTTTACTGCGCCAATTCCGCAAAAATGCCCAGTTACAATATGCCCGACAACACCTTGACACGCCTCACAGCTTCTGGCACACTGTAATTTGGAGTGACGAGACCAAAATAGAGCTTTATGGTCACAACCATAAGCGCTATGTTTGGAGAGGGGTCAACAAGGCCTATAGTGAACAGAATACCATCCCCACTGTGAAGCATGATGAAGGCTCACTGATGTTTTGGGGGTATGTGAGCTCTAAAGGCATGGGGATTCTTGTGAAAATTGATGGCAAGATGAATTCAGCATGTTATCAGAAAATACTGGCAGGCAATTTGCATTCTTCTGTGTGAAAGCTGCGCATGGGACACTCTTGGACTTTCCAGCACGACAATGACCCTAAGCACAAGGCCAAGTTGACCCTCTAGTGGTTATGGCAGAAAAAGGTGAAGGTTCGGAATAGCCATCACAGTCTCTGGACCTAAATATCATCGAGCCACTCTGGGGAGATCTCAAACGTGCGGTTCATGCAAGATGACCAAAAACTTTGCATGATCTGGAGGCATTTTGCAAAGACGAATGGGCAGTTATACCGCCTGCAAGAATTCGGGGCCTCATAGACAACTATTATAAAACACTGCACACTGTCATTGACGCTAAAGGGGGCAATACACAGTTTTATGAACTAACGGTGTACAGACTTTTGAACATGGGTCAGTTCATTTTTTTCTTTGTTGCCAAGTTTTGTTTTATGATTGTGCAATTCTGTTATGACCTATAGTTGAATGTGAATCCCGTAAGAAATAAAAGACGTGTTTATCCTGCTCACTCATGTTTTCTTTACAAATGGTACATATATTACCAATTCTGCAAGGGTATGCAAACTTTTGACCACAACTGTAACTAGACATTTTACTGTGTTTCAAAGTAGTCAGGCCATGATGAAAACACTATAGAAACACCTACTGTGTGAATTAAAAGCCACCACGCCCCTTCAAAGTGTTCAACATTTGTTGCCTTACAGCCTGAAATAAAGCACATTAAATCAGACTTTTTCTTGCTTTCTGTACACACACAGTAACCCACAATATCAAAGTGAAAAAAACTCTGAAAATCAAATAAAACAAAAAATACCCCATTTGGATAAGTGAACACCCCCGAGTTAATACTTGCTGGAACCACCATTTGCTTGAATTACAGCCCTGTGTCTTTGAATAAGTCTCTACTAACTTGGCACACCTAGCCTCTGTAATATTAGTCCTTTCTTCCTTGCCTACAAGTTATTCCACAGATTCTCGATGAGATTTATGTCAGTGCTACGACCAGGTCACTCAATGAAGGACAATGAAGGACAATGAAGGACATTCACCTTCTTGTCCTTCAGCTACTGTATGGTTGCTTTATGCAGTGTGCTTTAGGTCATTGTCATGTAGAAAATTAAACCATCTGCTCATTTTTCCACCTCCAAACATAGGACTGCAGGTTCCTCTCAAGAATCTGTCTGTATTTTGCGCTGTCCATTTCCCCTTCAATCCTGACAAGTGATCCAGTCCCTGCTGAAGAGAAACACCCTCACAACAGGATGCTGCCACCACCGTCTTTACTTCACGCAGGGTGTTCTTTTGATGGAAACATGTATTGGGTTTTTGCCAGACTTATTATTTTGTGTTCAGGTCAGATAATTACGTTTTGGTCTCATTTGACCATAGAACCTTTTGCCACTTAGCTTCAGAATATGAATGTCCTTTTTGGCAAAGCTCAAATGAGACTTCATGTTGTCTTTTTTGTGGTGTATTTCTTATTGCCACCCTCCCATGGTGGCCAGATTTGTGGAGCGCTTGGTATAATGTGGTCACATGCACACATTGACCATTCTTTGCCACAAAGGCCAGAAGCTCCTTTAAAGTACCCATTGGCTTCTTGGTCGCCTCTCTGAGCAGTCTCCTCTTGGCCCGGTCATCCAGTTTTGAGGGACGGCCTGATCTATGCAAGGTCTGGGTGGTGCCTCACGCCTTCCATTTTTTAATAATAGTCTTATCTGTGGAAGCCACTTCTTAAAAAATGCACTTGGTTATGATGGATTATTAGGTCTAAATAAAGCCAGGAAGTCTGATTTTGTGTTTTTCCCTACTACCGTGCACACAGCGGTCTTAAAATGTGAATAAACGTTCATCAGCATTGTAAGATAACCATTCTGTTATGTTCCATGAGACTTTTTGACACGTCTCATAGCTCCACTTAACACATTTTCTGTTTCTATCAAGCTCGTAGGTGGACCCAGATGCAGACACGGACACAGGTGACTTGTTTCATGTTAACAATGTTTTATTTTTGGCGAAGAGTAGTTAGGGTCGGACTTCTGGAGCATCTGGCCACTGAGTGGCATGGTGATGGAAATACAGCGATTCCAGAAGGTCTGCCTGCAGGTCCCCACCCGAAAAGCTTTTACACGGTAGGTGATCTCATCTCCCATGTAGAAGCAGGTAATGTACAGGCAGGTGAGCACCACGGCATGCAGCTCGTGCAAAGTGACCACCTCAGAGGAGACCACCTCACGGCACAGCATGTAGAGGAACACCAGGCTGGATGGGTTGATGCAGCTCTGGCTTTGATACCTGTTAACCAGGAGGTACCGGTCCATCAGCCTCAGCCACATCACCGGATCCATGGAGGACATGTCCTGGATCAGGTGGCAGCGCAGGCACAGGAACTCCCCCAGACAGTGCAGTAGTTCACCAGTTGCAGCTTGGACCTCCAGCAGCCTCTTGGGTGAATCAGGGGCCTGAACCATCCATGTCCCGGGGGTGTCTGAGGACACGTCAGAGTCAGTCACGGGGGCCTTGTTGAAGCTGTTGATGAGGGTTAGAGCACTCTGGTCCTGGGTGATGGTTGACAGCTTGTCACAGGACTGACACTTCTCCAGACCAAGGGTGGACAGCTTGGCGGAAGACTGAGAATGATAAGGTTCTCATTACTGAGACGGGTGATGTCGTTATGGTTGGTGCTGTCAGTGGCCTGAACTTTTTTGGAACTGTTCTTCATCATCCGTCTCCATAGCAAGCTACGCTTCAGGGTCTTGTTTTTTGTGCTCATCTTGGTCTGGACTTCAATGAAGTAAGGAGCTGTGATTGGAGCCTTCTCACGTTTTGAGACAGAGAGTGTGGATCCCATGGTCAGTAGTGACTGTGAAATAATTCTTAGATATTAGGGAAATCCAATCCCTACTTTTAGTTCAGTATGCCTATCTATCTGGGCTAAAACTGTGTCCTAAAGTCATGCGTTGTCCTATATAGTGCACTGCTTTGGACAAAGACCCATTGGATTCTAATCAAAACGAGTTCACTATATGAGAAACAAGTTGCCATTACATCATAACCCAGATTATCTAAATCTAAATTCGTTTTTTACAGTATGTGTGAACATGAGTTCTGAAATCCCTGTTCTGAAATCGCATCATAATAAAGAAGCATCAGGAAACGATGACGTGAAATATTATGTCTGAAGTTCACCACCATGATAACTAAATTTTTCGATGAAACAACGGATTCTGTTTGTATTTGTTTATTTCCTTTTTCATTTTGCAAGATAAAAACTGTTGAAATTCACCATCTCATTTCCCCAAAAAATATTGTAATAAAGTAAAGGCTTGTTGCACTGTAGGCCGACCAGAATTGCTTCGACTCAGTATTCATAAGACCTGTCTTGAAAACTAATTCACGTTTAATGGGGCTGCTATATAGTTCCCGCAAGATAAACGTTGCATTTCTGACAGCCAGCGGATCAATATAATGTTTTCTGATGATTGACCGTCAACTATTGATCAGTGTCATCAGGCCCGTATTTACCATTGGACACCCACGTTATGTCCTGTATTTGTTTCGATTTTTTATACACTCAATTAAAATGGAGAGCTGATCAAAAGAAATCTCAAGGAAAGATTTTGTAGAATTGCATGACGCCACTTCTGTGTTGTGAATTGAAGCCAGGCAGAGATCTTGGAGTAATCAATTATTTTAGCAAAGACGTTGTTCACACACAGATCCTTGGACTGTGTTCACGATGATGAAGAGTCGTGGTTGCAGTGCGCAGTAGTTGTGTAAAGTTAGTGATAAAGAGGTCCAACAGGCTGTCTATAGAGAAATCGCCGATGTTTTCATTTGACGTTGTCATTTCTGTAATGTCATTCATCTCTAGATAATCATCTTTCCTCTTGTGATATTTTTAATGTATTGTCTAAGCTGGCTAGCGGGCTTGCTAACTCAATGGGCTTCAAGGAAAACATACTTGACGCATACAGTTAGGGAAAAAATTATTTGATTCCCTGCTGATTTTGTACATTTGCCCACAGACAAAGAAATGATCAGTCTATGAACAGTGAGAGACAGAATGACAACAAAAAAATCCAGAAAAACGCATGTCAAAAATGTTATAAATTGATTTGCATTTTAATGAGTGAAATAAGTATTCGACCCCTCTGCAAAACATGACTTTAAGTCATTAAGGTTTCGAAGCTGATGTTTGGCAACTGGAACCTTCAGCTCCCTCCACAGATTTTCTATGGGATTAAGGTCTGGAGACTGGCTAGGCCACTCCAGGGCCTTAATGTGCTTCTTCTTGAGCCACTCCTTTGTTGCCTTGGCCGTGTGTTTTGGGTCATTGTCATGCTGGAATACCCATCCACGACCCATTTTCAATGCCCTGGCTGAGGGAAGGAGGTTCTCACCCAAGATTTGAAGGTACATGGCCCCGTCCATCGTCCATTTGATGTGGTGAAGTTGTCCTGTCCCCTTAGCAGAAAAACACCCCCAAAGCATAATGTTTCCACCTCCATGTTTGACGGTGGGGATGGTGTTCTTGGGGTCATAGGCAACATTCCTCCTCCTCCTAACACGGCGAGTTGAGTTTATGCCAAAGAGCTTGAATTTGGTCTCATCTGACCACAACGCTTTCACCCAGTTCTCCTCTGAATCATTCAGATGTTCATTGGCAAACTTCAGACGGGCCTGTACATGTGCTTTCTTGAGCAGGGGGACCTTGCGGGCGCTGCAGGATTTCAGTCCTTCACAGCGTAGTGTGTTACCAATTGTTTTCTTGGTGACTATGGTTCCAGCTGTCTTGAGATCATTGACAAGATCCTCCCGTGTAGTTCCGGGCTTATTCCTCACCGTTTTCATGATCATTGCAACTCCACGAGGTGAGATCTTGCATGGAGCCCCAGACCGAGGGAGATTGACAGTTCTTTTGTGTTTCTTCCATTTGCGAATAATTGCACCAACTGTTGTCACCTTCTCACCAAGCTGCTTGGCGATGGTCTTGTAGCCCATTCCAGCCTTGTGTAGGTCTACAATCATGTCCGTGATATCCTTGGACAGCTCTTTGTTCTTGGCCATGGTGGAGAGTTTGGAATCTGATTGATTGATTGCTTCTGTGGACAGGTATCTTTTATACAGGTAATAAACTGAGATTAGGAGCACTCCCTTTAAGAGTGTGCTCCTAATCTCAGCTCGTTACCTATATAAAAGACACATGGCAGCCAGAAACCTTTTTGATTGAGAGGGGATCAAATACTTATTTCACTCATTAAAATGCAAATCAATTTTGACATGTGTTTTTCTGGATTCTTTTGTTGTTATTCTGTCTCTCACTGTTGAAATAAACCAACCATTAAAATTATAGACTGATCATTTCTTTGTCAGTGGGCAAACGTACAAAATCAGCAGGGGATCAAATATTTTTTTCCCTCACTGTACTTGTAGATACATTTGTTAACATGGAAGTGATTAGGAACCTAGCTAATATGGATGCTACACAAACCTAGTTGACAGTGGTGATAGCTACATTTACGTTGAGCCTCAATGAAATATTGACTGTAGACTATATTCTAGAGCATAGGTCTTCAACCCCCTCCTGGGGACTCCCCAGCCATCTCACAGTTTAGTTTTTGCCCTGAAATAGCTCGCTTGATTCAACAGATAAGGGCTTGTTAATTAGTTAATAGGTTGATTCAGGTGTACTAGCTCTGGGATACATCTTATAGATGGAATGGCTGGGGGGTCCCCAGGAGAGGGTTGAAGACCTATCTTCTAGAGAATTACAAGATTAGAATGATATTTTGTGAAATGCTTTTCTTTGTGAAATACTTTTCTTTATATCAATACAGTGATTAATGCTGAGTTTCATCTTGACTGATACAGAGGAAATGCTAAAATGCATCTAAACTAAGTTACATTTTGGGAAGGCAAAAGACAAAGATGGAGAAAAATAAAATAAAGAGAAGGTTCGGTGATGGAGGAGAGAAATATCAGATCACTAACCGCACCAGTAATTTTTGACTGGGGGAGTTAAGACAGGGCTAGATCGATGACAAGGGGTGTATATCATCGGTAGTGCAACGCGTACCGCTATTAGAAGCATTTGTAGTCAGTTCACTTGGCCTATGATGACATTGACCTCCACCTTACTAGAGAGCATAAGATGATAAGTCCAAACCCCCTCTTGGCCTGTGTCATTTCATACCTGGACAACCTCTTGACATTTTATTTAATTCAGTAAAGCAGGTGTTAATGGGGGTGAAAGGAGACTGGAGCGCCACTTTAATGATTAGTGGTATTTCCAGCCTGAACCCAGTCTCCTCTGATCTATTCCCCATAGAGCAGAGGTTCCTCTGGACTGGACCTTGGTATCTTTGACCCCTACCACCAGGTTAGTGCACGTACACACACACACACTCACCCACAAACAACCACACACACAGCAATACAGACACACACATATACAGGTGTAAAAACACAATTTTGTTCATTCATAGGGTCACCAGGTCAGAAACACAGACAGCCTATATACCGACACACTCTGATCAATCCTTGATAATCAAACATAATGGATTAGATTGACATTGTGTTTTCCCAACGCTGAAAGAGATTAAAATGGAAATTGGGTTAACCTGCAATCATTTTTTTGTTTCTGTGTGTATGTCGGTCATCAGTGTGTTTGTTGGTCATCAGTGTGTGTCTTTATGTTGTCTTGTTTTCTCGTTGAGCTCCAAGTTTTTCTGACTGCACCGGGACACCAGATGGTCAATCTCCCACCTGTAGACGGACTCGTCTCCAACAGAAATGAGTCCGATGAGGGTGGTGTCATCAGCAAACTTCAGGAGCTTGACAGAGTGGTGACTGGAAGTGCAGCTGTTGGTGTACAGGGAGAAGAGTCGGGGGGGACAGGACACAGCCTTGAGGGGAGCTGGTGCTGATGGTCAGGGGGTTGGACAGGTGCTTCCCCAGCCTCACGTGCTGCATCCAGGAAGGCTGTGATCCACCTGCATGTGGACTCTGGCACTCCTAGTTGGGAGAGCTTGTTTTGGAGTAAAGCGGGAATTATGGTGTTGAATGGGAACTGAAGTCCACAAACAGGATTCTTGCGTGGGTTCCAGGGGAGTCCAGATGCTGGAGGATGAACAGCCATGTTGATCGCTTCGTCCGCAGACCTGTTGGCTCTGTCAGCAAACTGCAGTGGATCTAGTAGAGGGTCGGTGATGGTCTTGAGGTGGGACAGCACAAGGCTCTCAAATGCCTTCATAACCACAGAGGTCAGGGAGACGACCATTGTAGTGACAAAGGAGGGGATGATTGGGATGGATGATTGTTTATGGGCCCCCGATGGTGGGGGGGGGGTGGCTAGTGTTGATGGCCGGATGCACAAAGAGAAGGTATGTTGTTAGGACTGCCCATTTGTCTTTCAAATCTGCAGTAGCTTCATAGCTCCCTCTGTATGTTTCATGGATGGTCAGTCTATCTAATCATGGCTGTCTCTATGTGTTTCATGGATTGTCAGTTTTTCTATGCCTGGCTCAGTCTTTGAGTTTCAGAGGGGTTTTCTATCTCCAGCTTCATCTGTCAGCTTTTAACCAACCCAAGTGTCATGGTGGTCAGTTAGTTGTGGTTTTAATTCCAGATTATTCCTTTAATGATACTGTCTCCTTAACCAAGAGCTTCATCATAATGTGATGGTGATGATTGGAGGTGAAGGTGATCATTTGTGGCCAGTTATGGTGATTTATGAATATTTTTTTTGTGTGTTTGAGATTTATCTTTACTACAGAGTTCCTGGGCATTCACTACAGTCTCTTAAGGAAAACTATGGACTTCCTATGGAACATGATAACAGATTAAAGAGTCTACACTAAGCTTTATGCATACCAATAAAAAAAATAAAATAATTATTAACAACCTTGCAGCAACTTCCAGCAAACTCAGGGAAGTCGATGTTGAGAGGTCCTCTGAAGCACATCTCATGCCTTTCTAGTTCCTAGCCACCACAAGGAGACACCACAGCGTGATGAGCAAACCCGATTAGATTACTAACTCCCCCAAACCCGGACAGTGCTAGCCGTACCCCCTCCGTGGGACCCCTGGATATTCACTCCAGAGGAAGAATCATCACTGAGTTATTAACAATTCAGATAGGAAAGCTATAACAGTCACACTAGTAGAAAGGGGAAAAAGCCTTAACAGATAAAGGCCGGGTGATGGAGGGGGAAGAAAATGCCACTGCATGCTAGAACTGCGGTAGTGAGTAGAAACAGTTAAGATTTCTTTTACTTTAATTGGACACCATTTAATGTAGTTTTTAGGAAAATATACTGAGAAGGAGAGATGGGATGTTAACAGACCCATGATCACTAGAGCAGTAGGACAAGATTTCTATTGGCAGCTTGGATTTTAAACTAATGTGAATGGAGAAACTTGAAATGTAAACTCAAAATAAAGTGCAAAATTGTGTTATATGTGAAATACATTAATAAAGTAAATAAAAATGGCAAAATGTGTTGGAACCCAAAGTGTGTTTATCTATGAAAACATCATATCTCAATGATCAGGGTGAGGGTTTCCCTAAGTAAAGATCTAGGATCAGCCCCCCCTAACCATTTTGTGGGGAAAATGCAAAACAGACCCCAGATCAGTTTTTCCTGCTAGGTACAAGGACAGCTTTTTGGTGATGATCTGGTTGATGGACCTTGTGAGAAGTTATATAATGTCACAACATCAGCTTGCGGGAGGGAAGGGACATTTTTTGACTCCTTCCATCCTTTCTCTCACCTCCCTTTTTCCTTTCTCTTTCCTCTCATTCCTCTATCCTTTCTCGCTCTTTTCTACTCCTCTCCCATCTTTTCTTTGAATCCTTTCCCCTACTTTTCCTCCTGTTCCTCTGTGCATCCTTCCTTCTCTCCCCCTCTCTACTACCTCCCTCCCTCCTGCCTCCCCTGGCTCTATCTCTCCCTCCTTCCTTCCTACCTCCTTCTATCATACCTCCTTCTATCCTACCTCCTTCCTTTGTCCCTGAATCTCCCATTCCGTACTTCCCCCTCACCCTCTGTCCCTAGGCTACGATGATGTATCCTACTATTCTTTCCATCCGCCAGAGGTTTTCGCGGCTTTCTCATATAAGGGTTAGGGTTAGGGTTAGGGTTACTGAAGCCGTGATTTTCGGTCCCTCAGTGATTCAGTGCTGCTGTTGCTTTGGTCTGAAACTGTGAGATAACCACGCCCTGTTCATTTGAATATACCAAATGGAAATGTGTCATGAAATAAAAGTCCCTTGAAATAAATAAATGTGGCATTACAAAATCAGTTCCTTGAAATAAATATATGAAATAATGTCTTTTGAAAAACATCATTTTGAATCAAAAAGCTATTTATTTATATATTGACTCATTTGTATATTCACATTTATTTATATATGTATTGCCTTATTTATTTCAGGATATTTTTCATAGCAATATTTATTTATTTAATAGTGACTTAAATGGCATTCCATATATACCTGCCTGGTTTGAATTAAAAGTGTCAAATGTCAGTTAGTGACATTTACAGGACAGATGAAGTGGGTCTGAGTTAAAACCAGTGTAGAAGTAAGGATAGAGTTTCTCAGTGAAGGTTTGGCCAGTGAAAGAGTAGATATGACACCTGGCCTCCACATTGAAAAAGGAAACCTGTCCCTCCTCATAATCCACAAACACCCCCACCTTCTGGGGCTTCTCTCTCAGGGAGAGGGTGACAGAGGGGACAGTGAGAGCCTCATACTCCCCATTATAATGATACACAGTCCAGTATCCTTTATCAGAGCTCACTGTAATCCCGCCCCCCTTCCTGTCGACTGACTCTCCAGCCACTCCTAAAGTCCAGATAGTCTTCTCCTTCACCTGAACCTCATAGTAGAATCTCCCTGAGGAGAAGCCCTCCTTACCAAGGACCCTGGGATAACTTATAAACCTCTTTGGGTTGTCAGGGCAATTCATTATTCCGTCTCCATGTCTTACTTGTTTCCCGTTATCAGACAGAATGAGTTTGGGATGTGCAGTAACAGGGTCTAGAGTCACATCCACTGTTGAGAGAAACACACTATGATAAATACAATGACATCAACATCAGTGGAGAAAATGCAAGTGGAGGACAAAATTTTACTGTGCTGGTCTGAGTAATGTCTTCCAGTATTAGTGGTTCATGTGTGGTTTAAGTAGAAATTACAGAACATCCAGAATTTGTGGTTCATGTGTGGTTTAGGTAGAGATAACAGGACATCCAGTATTAGTGGTTCATGTGTGATTTAGGTAGAGATAACAGAACATCCAGTTTTAGTGGTTCATGTGTGGTTTAGGTAGAGATAACAGAACATCCAGTATTAGTGGTTTATTTGTGGTTTAGGTAGAGAAAACAGAACATCCAGGTCACTTCTAATGTATATACAACCCTGTTTCCATAAAAGTTGGGACACTGTGTAAAATGGAAATAAAAGCAGAATGCAGAGATGTGCAAATCATTTAAACCCTATATTCAATAGAAAATAGAATAAAGACAACATATCAAATGTTGAAACTGAGACATTTTATTGTTTCTTGAAAAATTTATGCCGACTTTGAATTTGATGCAAGCAACACATTTCAAAAAAAGATTGGAAAAGTTGTGTAATGCTAAAAAACTAAACCTGGTGGAATATCACACAACTAATTAGGTAAATTGGCAACAGGTCAGTAACATTATTGGGTATTTAAAGATCATTCCAGAGAGGATGGGTCTGTCAGAAGTGAGGATGGGGAGGGTTTCACCACTCTGTGAAAGACTGCACGTGCAAATAGTGCAACAATTTAAAAATAACGTTTCTCAACATAAAATTGCTATGAGTTTGGGGATCTCATCTGTGGTACATTATATCATTAAAAAATTCAGAGAATCCGGAGAAATCTCTGTATTCAAGCGACAAGGCCGAAACCCAATATTGGATGGCCGTGATTTTCGGTCCCTCAGGCGGCACTGCATTAAAAAAGAAAAATGATTCTGTAGTGGAAAACACTGCATGGGCTCAGGAACATTTCCGAAAACCATTGTCTGTGAACACAGTACATCGCTGCACCCAAAAATGCAAGTTAAAACTACCATGCAAAGAAGAAACCATATAAACAAGATCCAGAACCGCCGCCGTCTTCTCTGGGCCCAAGCTCATTTAGGATTGACTGAGGTGGAAAACTGTCCTGTGGTCAGATGAAACAAAATTTGAAATTATTTTTGGGAATCATGGACGCCGCGTTCTCCGAACTAAAGAGGAGAGGGACCATCTGCCCTCTTATCAGTGCCCAGTTCAAAAGCCAGTATCCATGATGGTATGGGGGTGCATTAGATCACATGGCATGGGTGACTTGCACATCTGTGAAGGCACCATTAATGCTGAACAATATACACTGCTCAAAAAAATTACTAGGTCTAGATGAACTAAAGATCAAAATCTTTACTGTACATTGTGTAATTCCTTGATAACAAAATGACGTAACAACGGTCAATGGAAACCAAAATCACCAATCGATTTAGGGCTGGATTCAAACTCACACCAAAAGTCTAAGTAAACAATTGAAATCACAGGTTGTTCCAATTTGTGTGAATTTCATCATTGCAACTCATGATTTGACTCAGTGGTTTGTATGGCCCCCATGTGCCTGTATGCACTACCGCCAATGTCTGGGCATGCCTCTGATGAGACGGCGGATGGTGTCCTAGGGGAACTCCTCCCTGTCCTGTTTCAGGGCAGCAGTGAGCTCCTGGACAGTCTGTGGCGCTACTCCGTGGCGTCAGAACCACCGATGCATAACGTCCCAGAGGTTCTCAATTGGATTCAGGTCTGGGGAATGTGAGGGCCAATCAATGGCATCAATGCCTTCGTCATCCAGGAACTGCCTACACACTCTGGTCACATGAGGCCGGGAATTGTCCTGCAACAGGAGGAACCTAGGGCCCGCTGCACCAGCGTAAGGTCTGACGATGGGTCTGAGGATTTCATCCCAGTCCCTAACAGAAGTCAGGGTGCCGTTGGCTAACACATGGAATTCTGTGCAACCCTCCAAGGATATGCCTCCCAAGACCATCACTGACCCACCATCAAACCTGTCATGCTGGATGATTTTGCAGGCACCATAACATTCACCACCGCATCTCCAGACTCTTTCACGTCTGTCACATGTGCTCAGTGTGAACCTGCTCTCATCTGTGAAGAGAACGGGGCGCCAATGGCAGACCTGCCAATTCTGGTGTCCTCTGGTTAATGCCAATCGAGCTGCATGGTGCTGGGCTATGAGCACAGGTCCCACTAGAGGACGTCGGGCCCTCATGCCACCCTCATGGAGTTTGTTTCTGACAGTTTGGTCAGAAACATGCACACTAGTAGCCTGCCGGAGGTCATTTTGTAGGGCTATGGCAGTGCTCCTCCTCGCACAAAGGAGCAGGTAGCGGTCCTACTGCTGGGTTACAGCCCTGTCCAGCTCTCCTTGTGTAACAGCCCGTCTCCTGGTATCTGCTCCATGCTCTTGAGACTGTACTGGGAGACACAGCACACCTTCTTGAGATGGCCCGTATGGATGTGCCATCCTGGAGGAGCTGGACTGCCTGTGCAACCTGAATGGGCTGCAGGAATCGCCTTCTGCTACCAGTAGTGAAAAGGACACTAGCAAAATTCAAAACTAGAGAAGAATCACTCAGGAAGGATAAGGAGAGAGCAATTGTTTGTGGCCACCAACTGCAAAACCATTCCCCTTTTGGGGGTTGTGCAAAAGGCTCAGATAAATTCTAATAATAATTGAGATGTTTATGTTTAATAACGTTGTAAGAGAGTTGTGTAGTTTGCTCATAGATTTGAAGCAATGCATTATGGGTCCCTCTGAATCTGAGTGGGAAGGAGATGAGCAGAGGCAGGCCAGACGTGTGCTTCCTGATAGAAGTTGCTAGTTCTATGTTTTATATGAAGTTTGTGTGCGTCTTTCTGGAAATACCACACACACACACAAACACATACAGGTGCTGGTCATAAAATTAGAATATCATAAAAAAGTTGATTTATTTCAGTAATTCCATTCAAAAAGTCAAACTTGTATAATGTATACATTCATTCCACACAGACTGATATATTTCAAGTGTTTATTTCTTTTAATTTTGATGATTATAACTGACAACTAATGAAAACCCCAAATTCAGTATCTCAGAAAATTAGAATATTACTTAAGACCAATACAAAAAAGGATTTTTAGAAATGTTGGCCAACTGAAAAGTATGAACATGAAAAG
>JACXGI010010844.1:0-13408 GCA_016801175.1 Esox masquinongy
TCTCTCTCTCGTTCTCCTCCTCTTCATTTCCATTAGTTTAATGAACACCCTCCAATTTTCACCGCTGCGCTGAACATGAACTCGGTAGTAATATTGTTCTTGCGCGCGTGTTGGTCTCCGTGTCTCCATGACTGCGTGTCAGAGACGGTGTCGGTTAGCGCTCATTAAAATAGATGGCTGTAATCAAAGTGTATGGTAATTAGTAGTGCATCCGTGACTGGAGTGTCTGTTGTGGCAGCAGTAGCGTGGACACTGTAAACACGGCGACTTCTCTTACTGATACGTCCGACTGAACGGCTCCCCCGTGGGAACTCGATGTACTGATGAAAGACGGAAAACAAACGAAGGGTCAAAGATGAGCATGCCTGTAACGTCGTGTATCTGCGTGAGCGTTTTGTTGACACACTGCTTGTTTTTTCTCCGAGGCCCAAGTAAAGAAATACGTAGTTTGGAGCTCACGAAAGTAAAACAGTCCATTGATAAAGTAAACAGTTGCTCTTTTCAGATTTTGCACGAGTGCTCGTCAGATGTAGGCTAATCCACCCCAAAACTGAAAATATTAAACTTTAATTTGGAAACATTTGTTGGTGAAATTGACTGTCCTGTGAAATCCCAATATTTGCATCAACACTATATAGTTCCAGTGCTGGAATAACAAATTATTTCTTATCATAACTCTTGTCTGTCACGCATCCTTTTTTTTCTATATCATCTTGAAAGAATGTATTTACATTTTAAATTTAACATTTTGTCAAAGTACAACGCTGTGCCGTTCGATTAATATCTTTTCCATCTCCAAATACCGTGAAGCAAAGCAGTTCCCGCTTTACTGTCCCTGTCTCCATGCTTGCAGACCTGCCTTGCCAATCTCTACCCAGATTGTCTAACTACCTAATCACTAGGACAGGGCTGCACAGTCTCATTCCTGGAGGGCACAAACACTTCTGTTTTTTGTTTCTTCCAGGTAGTTTTTAGTACTCATCTGGTGTCCCAAATCAGCATTAATCCCTGATTAACAGGAGAGGATTAAAACCCGAAGTGTTTTGGCCTTCCAGAAATGAGATTGGGCAGCCCTGCTCTAGGAAATAAATGAACCTCTGCTATCCAGCTAGCCTGTCCTTAAACAGCTTTGCATTTTGGGTTTTGTATTCAACTTGAGTGTCAACAGATTTCTACAACAACATGTTACTTGCTGACTTACAAGATTCCCCTCTACAAAATCGAAACATATATATCGTTCACACATTTGCATTATTTAAATACTTAAATGTGTGGTTTTGGGTGGATTACCCAAGTCATGAGTCCTTTCTGCACTGAATGTTGACAGGGCTTTGAAAATAAATGTGTACCCACATTGTTATATATGAATAGCCTTGTGATTAGTGAATTCCGTCATGTAGTTACTTTGTTAGATTCTTCTCCCTATAAACTGTACTTTTACAAAGCCATTGGAGCTGTCACACTAGCTGTTTGGTCCAAATAGATTCACAAATAATGGGAATTTGTTTCGCTAAGCTAACGTTTTCTCCCTCCGAGGCACTTGTTGCTAGGCAACCCCCTGCACTTGCCTGGACAGGCCGGCTCCGTCTGTGGTTAATGCCTGTTTGGGAAACGTGCTACTGCACGTTTGCGCTCTGACCCACAACGTACCTTCGCTTGATTCATGCTGCTCTTAGACAAAGCCAAAAAAACATGAATTTGTTTTATTGGGTAGTGCAGCTGTTGTTGGTAAGCAGTGAATCTGCTAGCGTCTGATATGACTTACTGTACCATTTAATATAGAATTCTTATCTCCCTTCTCCCAAAGGAGAGAACAAGAGCAAGAAGCAGACTTCTCGCTTACCCATAGAATGTCCTCCATAGCCTGTCTGTCATGAACTAACTTAGTCTTACAGAAATGCCTGAAACAACGTCCCACGCATTGGTATTAGGTAGCCTAGCCGTTACAGCATCTGACCAACAACCAAAAAAAGGGTCGCTATATTGAATCCCTGAGCTGGCAAGGTGAGAAGTCTCTTCTGTAGTTGAACAAGGCAGTTAACCCCATATTTAACCACTTGGTTAAATATAGAAGTGACATTTTGGTTGGATCTTTCCCTTTTTCCTTCTGGTCTTAACAAGAAAAACACTAACTAATCCAGTTTGTGTGGAGGATTTTTAGGGTAAAGATCCAGTTAATCCAATTAGTGTAAAGATGTTGCCTTGGTAATATCTAAAACAAGACTCAGTCTCTTCACATTTCCCCATGATAACTGGAATGAATGCTTTTTGTGAACCCTGCGCAAGTTGTTCAGCAACTATTGTCCGTCAAAATGTCTCAACGCGCGCACACAGCTGCCAAATTTCCTCTGACTGTGTGAGGGACACGGTGTGCGTTACCAGCCGTGTGTGTGAGACCTGCTCCTCCTCAACAGCAGTTGGCTTTGAATGTTTCCATTTTCTTTGTGAAACCCCGGACGGTTTGTTGATGGGGAAGCAAGTGGTGTTTGAAAAGTCTTCGTGGAACAATGACGTGGTGGTGATTGCGACCACGCCCCCTACGGTTGTGGCTCTCTTCCACCTGTTGGAAACGTGTCTGACAACAGCGCGTCTATCTGACGTAGCGTCTGTCCTTGTGTCCTGTCCTCCAGCCAGTAAGTCGTCTCCCGCCCTAGTAGAGGTTGCTTCCCAAACGCCACCCTGCCCCCTATGTGGTACACTAAACTAGTTTTAAAAGGCACACGTGGTCAGACGTCTGGGGCAGAGCTTGTGCGCTATATAGAAAACACAGGGCCACTAGGGGTGCGCAATGTATCCTGGGAGGAGAGAGGATGATGGGCATTTATACGCTCCGCTATAACACCATGGGCTGAGCTCGGAGAAGGCCCGATTACAAAGGTCTGGAATCACCACGGCCATATTCCAACATGATAAACGTCCCCGCTCAACACAAAAGGAATGGGAATCTCATTTTAAAGGCTACTGGAGTCAGAGTTGGAGCTAGGCATGCTGGGAAGGCATTCAGCCAGCCATGTCCTTATTGCTCCAACAGACTGTCTCTCTCTCATCTAATCTGTCTTTCATCACTTTCTTTCCCGCTTGCTTTCTTTCCTTCTCTCTTAGCCTGTTTTATCATCCAAAGAGATGTTAAGTAAAACTAAATAAGTGTGGAGAAATATAGATGAATATTTGACTTGGTGGTGAAGGTAACCCGTCACTTGTACCTAATTATGTTTGTGTGTAGTACTGACAAAATGTCAATAGCAGAAAAATATTTTTGTGATAGTAGTTCGTACTGCAGTTGACCTTGAAAATGCCTACACTGGTGTAAACGTTCAAAAGAACTGTAATACTCTTCATCTTCAATTGGAATTAATATCAATTGATTTATCTTTGCAGTAACTGCAGTTTTTGCAGGACAAGGCTGACCAACAATTCTATAAAGCTATCGTCGATTGCGCTTCTTCAAAACAGCTCAGTCTTGCTTTTTCTCAAGCATGTGTAGAATGCCCTCAATGACACACTGCCATATCATAACGCTTTTGTAATGTCACCGTGCGGGCATTTCCAGTTATAATGACCACATCTTTTCATTGCCATCTTTCAATGGCAGACCATGTATCCTGTCTCACCTACATCTGTCATCTGCAGGTCATATCCCCTTTTCCATCCCGAGGACTAGGCCTGTATACAGTAGTATACAACCCATTGAAGTCTCCTTTGGGTATTTTGGCTATTTCCAGTTCTGTTAGTCCAATAAAAAGAAAGTCTTAAAAAAAACATTTGTCAACTGAATGCCAGAAACTAAAATTTTGCCAGTCGTCTGAGAAAGAGGTATGGGTTTATGGGTGAATATAAACAAAATTTACTACTAGAATAGTTTTGAGAAAGTTGTTCTTTCAGAAGTATAAAACCCTGTCTTTCCTTCCTCTCCCCTACTCCTCTCCTGTAGCGCTCCGCCCCTCCATTTCATTAAGCTTAAAGACCGCTACAGAACAGCGCGGCCTCTCCACCGACGCCTTTTATGCCTTCACCCTTTTCCAGACCTTGAACCTCTTTTCTTCATATATTTCATGCTTTTCTATTTTTTTCCTCTTCTCTCTCTAGTTCTAAAATCATTCATTTCTGTTTTCCTGACGCTTTTGTCCCACTGGGCAGCCATGAAATTGCCGGGTGTGTGAGAGGGGTTGAAATGTGTGTGTGTTTTGGGCTACAGTGCTTTACGTACCTAGAGCCATTCTCCAGTCTGGATCCTTTCTTCCTGCTCCATTGTGGCCCGCTGCTAAAGAGAAGCGCTACACATGTTGGTTGGCCGGCTGTCTGTCTTTCTGCAGGCTTTGTGATAATCAGGAGCGCTAGTCTTCAAAACTATTGTTGCTATTATTTCTCAGCCTGCCTGTCTGGATCGTCTGGTCGCACTGTGAAGGAGTAGATTAGCTTCACTTCTTTGAAATACAGTCCATAAACACACACACACACACACACACACACACACACACACACACACACACCAGAGCTGGGACGATAAACCAAAAAATGATGGACAACAACCCGCACGCTCCACTTATCGCAGGCATTTGGCTGATATTGTTAATCACGATAAGTAGGCTCAACTAGAGGAATAATGAAGTTTGAATTTAATTACATCTATTAATATGGGTGATTGTAAATGGGTAAATTTACAATCACAAAAAAACTAGCGGTAGTATTTCAGTACTAGTTTTACTTGGTTCCATTTACACGCACGCACACACCCGTGCCTCCTCTGCTAAGTCTTGTAGAGTCGTGGCTGTGTCTGGCCCAGTAAAAGTCCTAAGTTGACAGGTTTCCATTAGGGGGTTAGAACTGTGTGCTTGGAAGGCCCCAACATCCCATTGATGTAGTTCCACAAAGGTTTTACTAGGGACTCCTTTTTATGACGAACGTTTACAAGTCATGACATCAATAAGGATCATGCGTGGGTCTGCCTATCTACAAGATGGCGGCTACTACATTCAGGTTAATAGCACAAAGGCCCAGACTTGTACTGTAAACGGATCTGCCCATTCACTACATTCATGTGCTTGAGATATATGTAAATAATGTGATGTTAGAGTACTTTGAAAAGTGTGTGGTTCAAAGGTCCAAAGCAACATATCATACTAAACCTTTCAATTTCAAGTGTGGTTAAGTTTTTCTGATTTACCACCGAACGCAAGCCTTTTAGCTGAAGCCCTAGTTTGTGTTAAACTGAGTGTATTTTTCTTCAAAGTCTTATTACAGACATGTGATCAGACAGCTGTGTAACAGCACAGACAGGCTTTCTGTGGCACGCTCATCTCCTTCGAGTGTACAGGTACCCCCACAGATGAAAGCACTTTCTACGCACGCATGTGCGCGCACTCTGACAAAAGCAATGACGGCGGCCCAAGTCAAAGTGATCCCTGCTTGTTCTCTCTGTGATTTCGAACGCTCGCCAAGTTGACAAAGTGCCTGCTCAGAGCAGCTCTGCATCCATTTTAAAAAGGACTCTGAAAGCCCTTGTACTGAATGGCAGCGATTCGTCTCAAGGGCGAATAGACAATGATATAACGATTAGAGGTCAGACACTCACCCCGGGGGAAAAAAGCAAAGTCCTGTGAAATTGAATGAAAAGCATATTTGGTGTATTGAGTGCTTTCATCGCTTTGTTGGCAGCAAGGTTTTTAATGTATGTCTTTATATTTCTAGCTTGCATATTTATGATCTCTTAAGCCTACTGCCCTTCTTACTATTAATCAGTATAGCACAAGGGGTGTTGTATATGGCCAATATTCCACAAATAACGTCTGTTCTTGAGCATGATGCAACACATAATGCACTTGGCTATCATATATTGGCCATATACCATGGCTTTTTAACAGTCAAACATCATTGTTCTAAACACCTGGGTTTAAAATTAAGCAATAAGGCATGGGAGGGTGTGGCATACTTCCAATATACTGCATCTAATAGCTGTTTTTAGGCACGACACATCACAGACTGTCTGGACACAGAGCTTAGTCATGCCACATTGGGAATATACTTCCACCGCCTGGGATGTTGTTATGAACTGGTTACAAGACAATTACAGAGTTTAGAAGGTACATGATGTCATACCAACGGTATATCAGAATTTAGGATTTGAACTTCCTAGTTTACAACACAGATTATACAACAGGTGGGTTGGATTCCCAGGTTAAATCCTATCTTACCCATGATGTCCTAGACAACATGCAAATTGCCATGTTCATTCATAATTGGACCAAATTTCTTTTAAATCATTGTTTCAGTTTGAAATATCTAAGGTGCTGGGCCAGATAAACTTGTTAAGTCTAGACAGAGTTTTTGGCAAAAATTATGCATCAGTATACTGTGTATTAATACATGCAGACTATGTAGTGTCCCGCTTCAGTTCCAACTTTGAACTGTGAAATTGACTAACATAATCTAGCAAGGGAAAAGGAACTTGAAAAGCGCTGTAATGCTGTAAACTAGCCATATCTCCAAATAAAGTTGTTTTTGATTAAGATGACATTAGCCAGATTTTTAGAACAGCTGCGATGTTAGCGACTATAATCTTGAAATATTGGAGATGTATCATTGCCAGAGTGCCGAATCCCCTATGAAATACAATATATAATATTTTAAAAATGGTATTATACAGTACCTGTCAAAAGTTGAACCTATAACCTGACAGGTGTGTCTTGTTATAGGTTAATTTGTCGAATTTCTTTCCTTCTTAATGTGTTACGATGTGACCATCATTGTCTGAACTGTAGCAGTCCATGTTATGGCAAGAACAGCTCAAATACAAAAACAGCTCAAGAACTTGAAATTTTTTTCAAGTGCAGTTGCATAATCCATCAAGTGCTATAATGAAACTGTCTCTCAAAGTACCGCCACAGCAAAGAAAGACCCAGAGTTGCCTCTGCTGCAGAGGATACGTTCATTACAGTTACAAGCCTCAGAAATCTGCAATTGACTGCAATTAACTGCATCTCAGTTCAAGTTATAGACACATCTTAACATCAACTGTTCAGAGGAGACTGTGTGAATCAGGCCTTTATGGTCAAACTGCTGCAATGAAATGGCTAATGAAGGACACCAATAAGAAGAGACTTGCTTGGGAAATGGACACCAGACTGGTGGAAATCTGTCTTTTGATCTGATGTGTCAAAATGTGAGATTTTTGCTTCCAAAAATCTCACATAAGACACAGAGTGGGTGAATGGATGATCTCTGTGTGTGTGGTTCCTAACGTGAAGCATGGAGGAGGAGGTGTAATGGTGTGGGGGTGCTTTGCTGGTGGCACTGTCAGTGATATATTTACAATTCAAGGCACACTCAACCAGCATGGCCACCACAGCATTCTGCCATACATCATCCTATCTGGTTTGCATTTAATGGGACTATGAACAGGAAAATGATCCAAAAAGGGAGCGTGACCAAGATGGAGAGTAATGGTGCTGCATCAGGTGATGTGGCCTCCACCATCACCTGACCTGAACCTTATTGAGATGGTTTGGGATGATTTCAACCGCAGAGTGAACCTCATGTAGCTGGTTGAGTGTGCCAAACTGTCATCAAGGAAAAGAGTGGCTATTTCAAAGAATCTACAATGTCATATGCATTTTGATTTATTTAAAAAAAATATGTTGGTTACATCAGGATTCCACATGTTATTTCATAATTGTCTTCGCTATTATTCTACAATGTGGAGAATAGTAAAAACAAATAACCCTGGAATGAGTAGGTGTGTCCAAATGTTTGACTGGTATTGTACAACCCTGTTTCCATTTTTACCACTGTGTTGCGTCACCTCTTTTAACAATACTCTGTGTTTGGGAACTGAGTAGACCAATTGCTGTAGTTTTGAAAGTGAAATGTATTCCCATTCTTGCTTGATATAGGATTACAGCTGCTCAACAGTTCAGTGTCTCCTTAGTCGTATTTTTTGTTTCATGATGCGCGAAATGTTTTCAATGGGTGACAGGTCGGGACTGCAGGCAGGCCAGTTTAGCACCCAGACGTATTACCACAGCATGGCTACTATGTAGCCCTGATGTGGTAATACGTACAGAATGTGGTTTTGTATTGTCTTCCCTGAAAACGAAGCCGTCTGGATGGCAGCATATGTTGCTCCAAAACCTGTATATATTCTTTAGCATTTATGATGCCTTTACAAATGTGCAAGTCATCCATGCCATGTGCACTAATGCTCCCCCATACCATCACGGATGCTAGCTTTTGAATTGCACTGATAACAAGCTGGATGGTCCCTCTCCTCTTTAGTCTGGAGGATGCGGCGTCTAAATTTTGATTTGTCATTCCACAGGACAGTTTTCGACTTCGCCTCAGTCCATCTTAAATGAGCTTGGGCCCAGAGAAGGCGGCGGCGTTTCTGGATCTTGTTTATACATGATTTCTTCTTTGCATGATAGTGTTTTAGCATGCATTTATGGATGCAGAGATGTACTGTGTTTACAGACAGTGGTTTTTGGAAGTGTTCCTGAGCCCATGCTGTGATGTTCACTACAGAATCGTGTCTGTTTTTAATACAGTGCCGTCTGAGGGCCCAAAGATCACTGCTATCCAATGTTGGTTTTTGGCCTTGTCGCTTCCATCAGGCAGGTGGTTGTCGCTTCCATCAGGCAGGTGGTACAGGTCTCTTCGTTCTCACACCAGTAGGCTCAGGAACAGTTTCTTTCCATCTACTGTAACCCTGCTGAACTCCTTGACCCATCACTAACCATACCCACCCTTAGTACTACTGGACTCTGTCACTGCCTTACCAAGTCTGATAAGGAAGTTATCAGTTGTCTACAGGTACGTGTCATTGCTGCTATTCCTGCGTTTCATTTGCACATGCTGACTTGCACCTTATGCTTGCCCTTATTGCACATTCAGAATGCCATTGAGAATTGCCACTTTTACCCGCGCAACTATTTATCCTACTTGTACATAATTATACTTGTACATTTTCTGCCCTCCTCTATTTGCCTCCATTGCACATTTAGAATTGCCATATGTAATGCATTTGCTTAAATTGCACATCTATACATTCCACTTGTACATTCATAATACTTGTACATTACAATATTGTACTTGTTCAATGACAAAGTTGAATCAAATGTAATCTTGCATACAGAGATTTATCCGGATTCCCTGGATCTTTTAATGATATTATGTACCATAGATGATGAGATCCCCAAACTTGTTACAATTTTACGCTGAGAAACGTTATTCTTCAATTGTTGCAGTATTTGCCTGCACAGTCTTTCACAGAGTGATGAACCCCTCCCCATCTTCACTTCTAAAAAGATTCTCGTTTTATACCCAATCCTGTTACTGACCAGTTACCAATTAACCTAATTGTGAGATGTTCCACCAGGTTTTTTTTTTTTGCATTACACAGCGTTTCCAGTCTTTTCTTGCCCATGTCCCAGGTTTTTTGAATCATGTTGCTGGCACCAAATTCAAAGTTGGCATATATTTTTTAACAAACAATAACATTTCTCAGTTTCAACATTTGATATGTCGTCTTTGTACTATTTTCTTTTGACTATAGGGTACAAATGATTTGCACATCATTGCATTCTGTTTTTCTTTACATTTTACACCAAAGTCACAACTTTTTTGGAAACGGGGTTGTATATTAATTTTCCTAAAGTAAAAAAAATAACTTCCTTTTCATGGAAACACAAAGCACGAAAAGAGTAAAAACAACTGAGGCCATGTCCCTGAATGCTACTGCATCTGAAGACTGAGAGGGTCAGGTGGTGGATAGAGCAGTGAAAAGTGGTCAGAGGATGCTACAGTAGATGATGGGGATGAAGTCAGCTGATGACCTTGTTCAGGGCAAGTCTGGGAAACTTCCTGATTGTATGGCTGCTGGACGTCTCCTGTTCAGTGCTGTGGGGCACCTACTTGGGAGGTCCCTCAGCTGCTCTGGGCACCCGTATGCCCACCATACAAAGTTCACAGTTGTGCTCATTACAAGTTCTCAGCCTCAGCACTGCTGTATTCTTCTCTCTCCTATTCCTCTCATGCTTCAGGCAACTCCTCAAATAATGTTCTCAAAATATCAGGAACTGGCAGCCAACTGAACAGAAAGCTGGTACTGTGTCCAGATGTAATCTCTTGTCTAAAGAACAGGCAAACAGTTGTGGCAATTTGTTGGCCAGTTTGATGCAAATTTACAGCAAGCTCATATTTCACATGCTAATTAGTTTTGTGGCCAGCTACTGTGGCAAATTTGCAGTGCTTTTTGAACTCCTGGGAAACAATTATGGGAAACTTGGATTTAGAGACTTACATTATTCTCTTTGCAGTTAATTTTCACCAAATGCCTTATGAGTTTGACAATATAGTTCAGTGATATTAGGCTTTGTTTACTTTAGTAAAACAAATACTTTGCATTTAACTTAGTTCATATAATTGTAACTTAGTACACTTAATATGTATATAGGACCAAATGTGTCAACATTAAGTAATTGATTACATAAATAATTTCATAATTAATTTAGACATATTATTTTAAGTGGAACCTTATGATTTTTTTGTAGTGCCCATTTTTTAAATAGTGGTACAATTTTTCATGGTAATACATTGTATTTCCAAATTGACTTTGAACATGAGTTGCCTGGTAAACAACATTGTTTATACATTTGCTCACTAGCAGATAAATCATGCGCAACTAATAGAGCAAAATCCTGTTTGAATGCCTACAAATGAACAGCTGTTGGTAAAGCTGGTGTTGTTGGATTAGCCAATCAGCAGCTAAAGGCCACCCACTTGAATTGATTGACATATCCCTTGTGATCATGAAATACCCTATGAAATATGGCATTACATTTTGAAATGTCATTAAATGAAGAAATATACCATTAAATGTTAAAATACACCATGAAATTATGAAATACGCCATGAAATTATGAAATACGCCATTAAATTTAGAAATATGCCATGAAGTAGGTCACTATATTATGAAACAGGTCACTATATTATAAAAAGGCCATGATTTTATGAACTGCATCTTGAGATACAAAGGCCATTTGGAAATGCAATGTATTATTATAAAATATAGCACTATTTTAAAAAGGATATTATAAAAAATATTCCTTAATAATGTGCCACTTAATAATGTGCCACTTATTAATTTTTCATATCTTTAATTATTTAATTTTGACTCCTTTGGTCCTCCATATATACTGCTCCGGAAAAAATTTAGACCACTGCACCTTTTTCTTTCCTTTCCAAAAAAGTTGAAAAGGAAGGTTTTGAGTGAGGAACAGAAGGGTTCAAATTAAGAGACCGCTGCAAATTGAACACTTCTGTTCCTCACTCAAAATTTTCCTTTTCAACGTTTTTGGAACGGAAAGAAAAAGGTGCAGTGGTCTTTAATTTTTTCTGGAGCTGTATATCTTTAAAAGCATTAAATATATACTTTGTCATTTGTTCAACACAAAACGGATATGCCTAATCCGTCCTCAGAAGATTAAATCAAGCATATACAAGGTGATTTACCATAAAAACAGACAATTTTTCAAGGTGATTCAAGTATACAATAAAGTTGATTATGTACACAAAGGCCTGCAATTTCTACACGTTTCATGGTTTATAGATGTAAATACCCTACAATTAAAGTTGACAATCACACTTTAACCTCTTCGTTATTGTTGCATTTAGAAGTCCTTTGTATTTGAGTACAGAGACAAAACAATGAAACCTGTGTCACTGTCCAAATACTTCTGGACTCCTCTGCATGTTACAGTATGACCTTTAGCTGGCCTGTAACAGAACAGAACCAGGAAAACATTCTCTCACCACGCTCCTCATCAACACGTACTCCAATCTCATTCAGATGACACTCAGGCTTAGTGTTCACCCCCGCTGACTGCTGTGCGTGTGCGTGCGCGTGCGTGCGCGTGTGTGCACGTTCATGCGTGTGGTTGTGACAGCAGGTAGCTGGTGTGTGTGTGTGTGTGTGTGTGTGTGTGTGTGTGTGTGTGTGTGTGAGACATGTTCATTATTGTTTACCTTGCTCAGTGTGACAACGCGGTGACTGATAGTTAACACAAACTCAGACCCCCGATGAAAGACCACCACGCACATCTTTCTTTCTACCTCTTCTCTTTCTCTCTATCTCTGTCTGGCATGAAAAACCCCATGCACGTAAACAAAAACAGCTACAAATAAACAGTTCAACATAAAAAAAAAACGTTGAAAATTAAGAAATGAAACTTTTTCAAATATAATGAAAATGTCTGAAACGTGTTGGTTCCAACCCATAGAGGCCGTCGGTCTGTAGGCTTAACTAAATAACATTAAATACAGCCTGTAATGAAGACAAAATGGCTCACATATAAATTCAGCAACTCACATTGCGA
The DNA here is from genome assembly GCA_016801175.1 of Esox masquinongy. Lineage (NCBI taxonomy): Eukaryota > Metazoa > Chordata > Actinopteri > Esociformes > Esocidae > Esox > Esox masquinongy. The sequence goes on from JACXGI010010844.1 coordinate 12,369, forward strand.
AGGAGGCTGCATGTTGCTGTGTTTGCAAAAAAGTTGAAGTAAAAAAATGACAAAGGACGATAAATAGAGATGAATAAAAATGTTTTATTGCCGTTTGTTCTCCAGTGGTTGTACGTTTCCTATCACAGCATGTCACAAATGTTACTGCAGTGATTGCGCTCGGTTGTATTTTACCTAGCAGATACGGGTAGTCAATGTTTGATTTATTTTCAAATCATGTCAAAGTCCTTGTTATTGAGAAAAATGTGTGTCTTTTATATCATCATTCATTTGTCAGGAGGATAGAAAGTATGTGGGCAGGGTGCACATACTGTAGCAAGTCTTCTCTTGAGTGCCAAGCCTGCCTCTGGCGGCCTCTCTTAACAGCCGGTCTTACAGAGAAAGTTAGTTATCAATTACTCTTTCAATGATGGTGGTCTGATAGTCTGCCACTGTCTACTGCCTGTTTAAATCCAACAAAAAAGAAAAACTAGAAAGGCCTAGTTCAGCCGGCCCGCGGGTAGAAGTGACTGTGGTGAACCAGGAAGGGTGCTTAAAAAGCAGCTATTTATGGGCTGTGTCTAGATACCTAGTAGCCAGTAGACTTATGTTTTGGGTATTTACCATGAATGTGTAACACAAGAACAAACAAGCATTTTAATGATATTGCAATGCCATGTTGGTGATCTCCCACATTGTAGCCAAGAGTCATGAAATAGATGCAGTAAACATCGTCACCCCATCATCAACACAAATTGGCCTGTACCTTATCCTACAACATGTTGATAATCCAGGAACTTATACAGGGGTGGAATTTAGCACTGACAGATTTTTAATACCATCACACCACAACCTCTGGGAACTATTAAGCCATGACTTTTTGTTCATTTCTGGAACATGATTTTATTTCATAGCTACAATTAAATCGCCAGTATTGCATTACAATATTTTAAATGGTTATCTATATCTTTTAAAACGTTTGAGATGTCGTAATGTTGTCTAAAATAGGTGACTTTTTTGGGCCAAATTGTCTTGGTACTAGTTTGTGGACTTGCCCTCGA